>JANAVB010016198.1:627500-632500 GCA_029216955.1 Iris pallida | reverse complement strand
CCAAGCATAACTCTATCCCCAATATCGTCCTAAAAGAGAGGTGTACGACATCTCGTCCATATAGTGCCTCGAAAGGAGACATACCGATGCTGGCTTGGTAGCTGTTGTTGTATGGAAACTCTACCAAGTGCAGATGGCTCTCCCATGATCCGCCAAAGTCCAGCACACAAGTCCTCAGCATGTCCTCTAGCGTCTGTATCGTCCTTTCGGACTGCCTATCTGTCTGCGGGTGATACGTCGTACTGAACTTGAGCCGACTGCCCAACTCCTCCTGTAAGCTCCTCCAGTAGTGGGATGTGAATCTGTTGTCTCGATTCGACACGATGCTTACTGGTACTCCGTGCAAGCGAACTATTTGCTGCATGTATAGCTCTGCCAACTTCTCGGTGGAAAGACCCAACTTGAAGTGTATGAAGTGCGTACACTTCGTCAGCCTGTCTACAATGACCCAAATGGCATCCTTCGTTCCTTGGAAACGAGGAAGCCTTGAGACGAAGTCCATCGTAATGTGTTCCTACTTCCACTCGGGAATGGGTAACGGCTGTAACAGACCAGCTGGCCTCTGGCACTTCGCCTTGACCTGCTGGCAAACTAGGCATCTTGAAATGAAACGTGATACATCTCTTTAGCCCATGCCACCAAAGATGTTCCCGCAAGTCATGGTACATCTTGTTAGCACCAGGATGAATAGAATATCTCGATCGGTGTGCCTCCTATAAGACTGCCTCTACCAGCTCTCCTTTCGGCATGCACAATCGGCTGCCATGCCTCAAAGATCCATCTTCTGCTACGGTGAAGTCATCCAGCAATCCAGCTAAAGCCTGGGCTCGAAGTCTGCGAAGGCTCTCATCTGTAGATAGTGCCTCCCTGATCTACTCCATCAAACCTAACTGAATGTCAAGCGCCATCATCTGTATCACTGATCCTGGCCGAACTATCTCGATACCGAGCTTCTTCAGATCTTCTCGCAAATGTCGATCTATTATCAGATACCATGCCATCGGATGCCTGCTCAGCGTATTCGCCACTATATTTGCCTTCCTGGGGTGATACTATAAATCGATGTCAAAGTCTTTCATCAACTCCAACCATCGTCTTTGCCTCATGTTCAGCTCTTTCTGCGTGAACACATACTTCAAGCTCTTGTGGTCAGTAAAGATTTCCATACGCTCTCCGTATAAGTAATGTTTCCATAACTTGAGTGCAAAGATCACCGCAGCTAACTCTAGGTCATGGGTAGGATAGTTCCACTCATGAGTCTGTAATTGCCTAGATGTATAAGCAATCACTTTTCCATGCTGCTGTAGGACACATCCTAGCCTTTTTCTGAAGCATCGCTGTATATGGTGAAACCTCCAGATCCTGAAGGTAATGTCAGAACTGGAGCGGTCGTCAGCCTCCTCTTCAACTCCTCAAACGCTGCCTGGCAGTCCTCTGACCAAATGTACTCTGCGTCCTTCCGTATCAGCTTTATCATGGGTTCAGCTATCCTAGCAAAGTCCTGGACGAACTTCCTATAATAGCCGGCTAAACCAGAAAGCTCCTGATCTCTGAAACTGACGTCGGAGCCTTCCATGTCTCAACTGCAGTAATCTTCCTGGGATCTATCGAGATTCCCTCTCCAGTAACTACATGGCCGAAAAACTCCACTCGGTCTAAAAAGAACTCGCACTTCGACAATTTGGCATACAATCTCTCCTGCCTCAGAATCCCCAAAACTGTCCGCAAGTGCTTCATGCTCCTCCAGCATCTTCGAGTATCAGGATGTCGTCGATGAATACTATGACGAACTTATCCAGATACTGGTGAAATGTCTTATTCATCAAATTTATAAAGACAACTGGCGTATTTGTGAGACCAAATTGTATCACCAGAAACTCGTACTGCCCGTACTTCGTGTTGAACGTCGTCTTCTGGATGTCTGCTGCCCTGACCTTCACCTGGTGGTACCCGGATCTCAAATCTATCCTGGAAAATACTTTGTCTCACTCAACTGGTCGAACAAATAATCTATCCAAGGCAGAGGATATTTGTTCTTAATGGTGATGGCATTCAACGCCCGGTAGTCAATACACAACCGAACTGTACCATCCTTCTTAGGTACAAAGAGCACTGGCGCTCCCCATGGAGAAGCACTAGATCGAATGAAACCCTTTTTTCAATAGGTCATCAATCTGCTCTTTCATCTCTACGGCCTCCTTGGGGTTCACTCTATAGCAAGCCCGGGATACTGGTGATGAACCCGGTACTAAATCTATAGTGAACTCCACATCTCTGTCAGGCAGAAGTCCTGGAAGATCCTCTGGGAATACATCCATAAATACCCTAATGATAGGATGTGGCGGTGCTAACTCCCCAACTGTCGGCTCTAGGCTGATCTTCGGTCCTGTCCTCCTGACACTGAATGGTGTTGTGCCTGGGGTACTGAACAAAATACTACCCTCATGACAGTCTATACATGCATGGGCATAGCTAAGCCAGTCCATCCCCAATATGATATCATAATCGGGGAGTGGCATCACAAAGAATCGTCCCCTAAACTCTCTTTCGACTATAGTAATAGAGCATCTATAGATGGCTCTAATGGGCACTGGTCCTCCTTCCGTCATTACTCTACTCATCTCCTCGGTAGGTGTAGCTACTAAATGGTGTTTATGCATAAACTCTAATGATAGAAAGCTATGAGATGCACCAGAATCAAACAAGCATAGAGCTAGAAAAGTATACAAATAAACATGACCTGTAATAACTTCAGCCAAATAATCTGGCTCCGAAACCTGCTCCGGCTCTGGCTCAAGAGCTAGACTATAAGTCTTTCCCTGGGGTCCCTTCTGCTGCTGCAGATGTTGTCCAAACCTCTGCTGCTGAGTCAGGAGTGGTCCTCTAGGTCCCTTGGCTACTGGGCAGTCTCGAATCTGATGGGTGGCAGACCCGCAAACTAAGCGCTGCTTCAACCTCTTTCTGCAGATGGAGTAATCATGCCCAGTCTTCCACAGAAAGAACACATAGCTCCCTTCTGCTGCTGTCGGGGTCCCGGGGCTCAAACTGGCGGGATCGGATGATGTGGTGTAGGGGGACGGTAAGTCTGCTGGTGCGGCGTCGGTGCTCTCTGCTGGAAAGCCTGACGCTTGGAAGGTCCCTCAAGGTGTACAGAAGCCGGCCTCTTACAAGACTGAAGACGCTCCTCTATGCTCCGGGCCAACTCTAGGCTCTGGTAGTAGTCAGTCGTACGGTTCGCCACTATAAGAATGCCAATGTATGGAACTAGACCATGGCAAAACCTACCCGTCATCTCCTCAGGGTCTGCAACTAGACTAGGAGCAAAACGGCTCAGGCGACTAAACTCTGCTGCATACTCGTCGACAGAACGGTTCCCCTGCTGGATGTTCTGGAATCGTAGCCCCATGGCTACCCTAGCGGTGGTCGAGAAGAATTTCTTCTTGAACTGGGTCTTGAACTGATCTCAAGTGGCCCTCCCTCTCGCGAATAGCGGCTCATTCCGGAACCAGACTCCTGCCAAGTCTGTCAGCAAAAATCTCGCTGCCTCGACCTGGAGGTCATTCGACAACCTAGCTCTAAGGAGCTTCCTTTCTACCGAGTATAGCCAGTCATCTGCTACTACTATGCCCTCAGTCCCTAAGAACCCCTTGGGGTTCAGACCCATGAAGTCCTTGATTATCCCTGCTCTTTGTCGTGGCTCTACAGGTGGTGGGACCACGGTACATTCTTCAGAATGCTCCATGCTCTGGCGGAGTAGGGTAGTCTGCTCCTGATGGGTCGTTAGGAACCCCTGGATCAGAGTGAGTAGTTGGTTCCCGTCGAGTGTGACGGAAGCCTGGGTAGGTATAGTGATAAGTGGTGGTGGGAGTATCGGGTCCTGCTGGGACTGTGATGTGGAAGGTGGTGGAGGCATCTGGGTTTTTGGATCTGTGGAGTGGGGGAATATGGTAGGTGGAGGTGGAGGTATATCGGTCAACTGGTCAGCTGACTGGATAGGGAGTGTGCCATTTTCAGGTGTGACATACTGGGATGAACGAGTAAGCACCATCTAAATAAAATAAAAAGGACTTATAAGGACTTTTTAAAGTAAACAATCATAGACAAGAAAATCTAATTATAATAGCAAGCATGTGATGCGTTTCTTATGTTGCAATCCTAGTATTCCTCTAGGTGTTCTAAGCGTCATTCCTAATGTTGTCTAATTACCTTAAGTTCCTTAATTGCAGGCATGCTTGGTACAATAACGTAACCAAACAATTTAGTCAGAGACCTGCATGGGCCACCACTAAAAACATGTCACGACCCGCTACCCAAATTGTTCGGCCGGGCCGAGTCATGTCTAGCCTACGCTTGAGATAAAGCGCAGTAAGCTGTTCTAGAGATAACAAGATAAGACTAAATGTGCTAACAGTTCTATAAGTGAAGAAGAGTCATAAATGATCCAAACACAAAAGTCATCTCATATAATAATAAGTCCAAGTACAAGTCTGTAATATAAAACTGGATATAGGTCCAGTTACAAAATACATAGTCTAATACATGACTACTCTCAAAAGTCTAAAGCAAATAGACAACTAGACGAGGTTTCCCGCAGGTACATCCTCGTAAGATAAAGCCTGGTCCTCGGTAGTAACTCCATAATACGAATCACAGAGCAACTCCTCCTCAGTAAGTATACCTACAATGTTATTCTGTCAGGACAGAAGCAAGTACTATTTATAGCAAACTAATATACGAAACATGAAATGAACAGGAATGTAATAAACTGGAATCATGGTACATCATAATCTATCATAGCAAGGACACATATATCATAGAGACAGATGCATATGTAATGTTTAAAACTGTAGCAGGTACATGATCGTCAATAGGTGTAAAATGTACTGTGGTACAAGTATATAAAATGTACTTCCGTACAAGTAAAACAAGCGATAGATGTACATATGTACAAATACAGATGGTGCGCCTACGATAATGTATACATGAAATGTCAATCTTGC
>JANAVB010016198.1:547500-625000 GCA_029216955.1 Iris pallida | reverse complement strand
CAAGTCATATATGTGTGCACGAGACACGCACGACACAGTTTTGATGTGCTACTCATGTGTCTTACTTCGGGGGGAGGGGGTTGTCGAAGACGCTGAACGGCGGAGGAGGCGTCGTGGTGGTGGCGCTCAGGTGGCGATGCGTTCGTCTCGGCGTGGCGCGTCGAATGGTGGTGGTTGATGGGGGTGATCGTCGACGGGGAGGTGGCGCTGTGGTCCGCCGGTGTTAGGGTTAGGGTTAGGTCTCGTCGGGGAAGAAAGGGGGGTCGGGGTCGTCGACGGTGAGCTAGGGTTAGGGTTTAGGACGAGGGGGATATTTATAGGGGTTTTTAGGTCGGTTAGGGTTAGAAGTCGGCCGGAAAACACGGGGGCAGCTGGCCGGTCTTCGACAGCTGGCCGGTTCGTCGGGGAGTGGGTGAAAGGAGTTTTAACAGTAAGGTCCCTAGAAATCTAGGATTTTATAATTTGGTCCCAACCCTAACTAAATACAAATAATAATTTGCAACCCGAACTAAAATAATATAATTAATTACAAACTACCATTAAAAAAATTCATTTAATTACAAACTAGCATTAAAACAAATCTAAGTATGACAAAATGATATTAAAACATTTTAATTAATTGCAAATTGATATATTTTAACTTAAAAACTATTTTAAAAATTATTTAAAAATTCTAAAAATTCCTAAAAATCATAATAAATTATTTTAAAGCTAAACATGTCATTAGCAACTAACTAATTAAATTAAATTTTGAAAAACAGGGGCTGACAATAGCGGAGAAGTATCGCAAGCGACCCCACTTCAGACCATAGAAGACTGTTGTCCCCAAGTTCGACAGGGGAAAACACTACGATGTTGGACTTGCAGGGGCAAAGGGTAACTCTACACGGTCCAGGAAGAAGCCGCAGAAGGGCGCTAGCCGCATGAAGACTCATGCGGCCACAGAAGCCAGCCGCAGACAGAAGGCTCATGCGGCCAGAACTGCCAGTCGCATGAAGGAGGCTTATGCGGCCACTATGACTTCCAGCCGCATGGAAGAGGCCCACGCGGCCACTACACCTCCCAGCCGCATGCAAACTGCCAGCCGCATGCGGACTGCTTATACGGCCACAAAAGCCAGCCGCATGCAGGCAGGTTATGCGGCTAACAATCCCAGCCGCAGGCCACCTGCTTCATACGGCTCGGGCTCAGTCTTCGACCGCCTCTCAGGCGATCCTGACCCCAGATGCTCTCATGTGCCAGTCTCTGTGAACTCTTCCTACTATGCACTCTCAGATGCTAGAAGAAAGAAGTCTCGGGCAGCACGGGCTCGCCAAGCTCAGTCAACTGTCCCAACTTTCGACTATCAGGGCGTCCCGCTGACTATTACGCGGGACCCTGATGGAAAGTTGTACAGAACTATTCGTGTCCAGCCCCCGACGGCCAACGGACAGAATAGTTATCAAGAATCTCCCAACAACGATCAGGGGCGAGTACTCTTACTACCCCCACATCAGGGAGCAGGCAGGATGCCAACACACTCATGTGCTCAGAACTCCCGGGCCCACAAAACGAGTGACTTACGCAACGTGATTCTTCACAAACACAAGAAAAAAGACGAAAACTTGGTGTGCAGATAGTCCTTCCATGGACATCACTGCACTCAAATCGTTGTCACTGCTGCTGCACCAAGGCGGCCACACAAGAAGACCGGCGATCTGTCTTCCAATGACTGCAACATCCAAGCTCAGAAGACGAGACGCTTCTCGTCGCTTCTTGCATTTCTGCTCAGAAGATCTCTGGCAGCGGGAGAGGGAAGAAAACAAATGTCTCCAGCCTAAAAATCTCAACCAAGAAACTCTCTTCTAAACGGTTGTCCACGACCATTACCGGAGGAGTTTTCCAAGGTACTTGCTCAAAAATGAAATATGCCACACTTGGAGATTCGTCGTCCACATCTCTGGGAGGCGCTGAAGCCGGGGGTAGCACTCCTCCAAACATCCACGATAAACTGGTGTTCCAAAAAGATAATCCAGGGGAAACGATTCCCCCAACAGATGCAGCAAGTTTCGACGTCCCCGAGGATGTCCACAACTCTCAAGACGAGGCAAGCTCTGAAGCTGGGGGTACCACTCCTTCTGAGTTCGAACCAGAGGAGAACATTTCCACATACCCTAACGATTTCTCTGTACAAGGGTATGACTCAGAGGGCACGTCCTCCACCATTCTTTCCATCTCTCCTCATGTAAGGATGGTGTTCATGACGGACAACAACCAAGATGGTCCCAGTGATCGCCAAAGCATCGACACTCTGGAGGCCATGCTGCATACCTTGGTCAAGTCCGTGGACGAGATCAAAGCGGCCCTTCCAACTCTGCAAGAAAGAATACTTGGCCAAACAAACGCGGGACCCGCGGTTAATACGGACTCAAACTCAGCCGTACCAAACACGGGTGATAATCCTCCTGAAATATCGGCCCCCACCGCTGAGACGAGGCCAGGAAGGCAAGAAGAGAGGTCCAAGAGCTCCGGGCCATGTTCCACGCTCGAGAAAACTGCCAGGACCTCAGGATACGACAACCATATCCTGCTGCATGGAGAGATGTGCCCTTTCCACCAATATATAAACCATTCAACATCAATCCGTATGATGGAAAGACATCTGCAAGTAGGTACATCACCTACTTCGAAGTCACAACCGACCATCTACCTCATGATGATGCCATCCTTACACGGTTGCTCATTGGAGCGTTGGAAGGGGCCGGCTTCCACTGGTACCGCAATTTGTCGGACAACTGCATCCATTCCTTCAACTTGTCGACGCATATTTGGCTCAGTCCAATCTCACTCGGGAGAGCTCGCCTGCAGATCTCCAGGACAGCACTTGCATAGGCGTAATGCCCAATATCGTCTTCACACCGCAGGATATGCTTATTAAGACCAACCTACACGATCGCCCTCTGTATTATACTGGGTACATTGGCGATATCAAGGTGGATCAGATGCATATTGATCCCGGTTCTTCCATAAACATCATCCCGAAGAGCCTGCTACACCATCTGTGCATCCCAATGCATCGTCTGACGCCGACAAGCACCGCCATCAGCGGTTTCAATTCAGGCTGAAGCTATCTGATCAAGAAAATTCACTTGAAGTGCCAAATCGGCGACTTTCAGTCAGAAGTGACTTGTTATGTCATAGATGGGGATATGTCTTACAATATTCTCCTGGGGCGTCCTTGGATACACGATTACATGATCGTGCCTTCCATACTGTACCAGTACTTCAAGTACGTCGACAAGCACGGCTTCGTGAAGACAGAATTTGCTGACATTGATCCCTTTAAAGGGGTCGAATCCTACTACTCCGACTCATATTTGTACGAGAAGTCGAAAAGGCACCTTATCGAAGGAGATACTCAAGCTCAAACTGAGGCGGCAATTGGATTGGAAGAACCTTTGACAATCCACCTTCAAGCCCGTAAACCTGGCAAAACTGCACCCCTTACGGCCACTCTGCGTAAGGAAGCAATTAGCCTCTATGCACAAGAGGGGCAGATAATAATCCGACTGCCAAGGTCTGGTCAAGCATCAAGACCCACGATAGAGCCACTGATAATCAGGCTGCCTAGAGCTAGCCAGCAACAAATAGAGGAGATCAATCCCTCTGTCAAGCCGATGACGATTCGTCTTCCTAGAATGAATCGGCAGCCGAACGCTAAGCCGGGGACTGCTAGCCAGCCAACAACTCCCCGCCCAGCAGTGAGCACCAAACTGGGGGTGGCTAGTACGCCAACGACTTCACGTTCTGCTCCACCCATGGACCCCTGATGATTAAGCTGCCCAAGTCATCCTCCCAGTCTTCATTGACACAAGGGGTGGCCGAAGAAGAGTCAGAACTGGCCAAGTATGTGGCTGCTCACACTGATGTTCTATCCACAGATGATGTAATCCTACTGGAAAAGATACCTTACTTCATCAATAAAGGGCTATCTTTGAACTATCTCGAGCTTAATATGCTTTGTACAATGTATGCTATGGAACACGGTATTGGCACTCACCTACACACAGGTGACAAATGTCTACATCGTAAACCAACTTAGTCCAGTGGAAGACGCTTACCATATAGTCGAGGGAGAGGATCATCCAATCATCTTCGGCCGGAAGAATGATCCACAACCCTTCAGGATAAAAGAAGTTGATCTCGAACACGACACCGGGAGACTGCCCCTTTATCTATATAGTTCCCGATCCAAGTACCTCATGCAAAAATAGGGGTATGATCTGGAAACTACACCAGGTTTGAACTATGGCACTGGACGGCGGTTACCCTTACAATTGTCGATCCCGGCTAGGAAACCACGAGATTATTACAACAAAACTAGATGTGGGCTAGGTTATGTTACACCGACAACGACCCATGAAAGCTCAAACGAGAAATACGACTAGCATTCTCACTCAACCGGATCACCCACTTCCGATTCGGATGTCAGTATCAGGGACGTATTCAGGTAAGTCTTGTCCGTCAATATGGCATTTACCGACGCCTACGAAGAAGATGAAGACATTCCTGAACTTCTTGAGTTAGAGCCGTAGGCACAACAGCTAGATGCGCAATAGAAGAAGTGGTTCGAACAAAGAGAGCCTCCCACCGAAGATGAGGTTGTGCAAGTCGATCTCGGTGATGAGTCTTCTCCAAAGCCCATCTTCGTCAGCAAGAATTTGACAGACGAACAGCGGGAATCGCTACTACAACTCGTCAGAGAATACATCGACGTATTCGCCTGGAGCTACGAAGACATGCCAGGACTGAACCCCGAGGTTACACTTCACAAAATCAACATCCGTCCGAACGCAAAACCGGTCAAGCAACAGCAACGACGGTTCCGCTCCGACATCATGAATGCCATTGAAGCTGAGGTCAACAAACTGATAGCCAGCGGCTTCATCTACGAGGAACAACATCCAGACTGGGTCGCCAACATAGTACCAGTCTTCAAGAAGAATAGAAAGATTCGAATTTGCATCGTCTTTCGCAATCTGAATGAGGAGTGTCCCAAGGATGAGTTCCCCCTCCCTATCACAGACATCATGATTGACAACACCTGCGGCTTTAAGCGTATGTCATTCATGGATGGTTTTTCGGGGTACAACCAAATCAAGATGTTCCCTGATGATGAAAAGCATATATTATTTCGAACACCAATTGGCACATACTGATAAACAGTCATGCCTTTCGGTTTAAAAAATGCTGGTGCCACCTATCAAAGAGCTATGAGTGTCAACTTTAGAGACCACTTGCGTAAGATAGTGGAATGCTACGTTGACGACATCGCCGTCAAGAGCTGCTCTAAAGAAGATTATCTGCATGATCTGAGGACAGTGTTCGACCTGATGTGAGCGTACAATTTGAAGATGAATCCCACAAAATCCTTCTTGGACATATCCAGTGGAAAGTTCTTGGGTTTCATCATTACTTTCCAAGGTATCCACATAGACCCTGAGAAGACGAAGGCAATCATGAAGATGGGTCCCCCGAGAAATCTCCGTGAACTCCGAGGCCTTCAAGGTAGGCTGGCCTACATCAGGAGGTTTATCTCCAACCTCTCCGGACGATGTCAGCCATTCACCCACCTTATGAAGAAGGGCGTTTCATTCGTTTGGGATGAAGAATGCCAGCACACCTTCAACAGCATCAAAGAATACCTGTCGAACCCTCAAGTCTTGGTGGCCCCGGTTGCTGGAAAACCATTCCTGCTCTATGTGCGAGCAATGGAGCATTCTCTCGGTGCTTTACTAGCACAAAATAATGATGTAGGCCATGAGAAGACAGTACATTACTTCAGCCGAATTATGATGGGGCCGAAGCATCGATATACTGCCGTAGAGAAAGAGTGCCTTGCTCTGGTGTTCGCCATTTAGAAGACGCGACACTACGTCACGGGACAAACCATCCATGTCGTATCAAGAGTCAACCCCCTCAGGGTCCTCATGACCAAGCCAGGTGTACTCAGCTCTCACCTCGCTACCTGGGCGATATTACTGTCTCCCTACCATATGATCTTCGTCCCGTAGAAGGCTGTTAAAGGTCAAGCTCTGGCAGACTTTTTAGCAGCTCATCCAGGTTCAGAGTCAACCAGAATAGACGAAGAGATTCCAGATGAGGTCGCCAATTCAAATACGGTTTCCCATGATGCCATCTGGCGAATGTTCTTTGACTGCGCTTCCAGAACTGGGCCTAAAGGCAACATCGTCACTGGAGTCGGAGTGGTGCTGATTTCTCCCTCTGGGCTGGTGATCAATCGGGCCTACTCCCTCACGGAGCCCTGTACAAACAATGTGGCCAAGTACAATGCTTTGGTTATTGGCCTCTGACTTGTAAAGGAGCTGGGGGTAGAGTATCTGGAAGCATACGACGATTCGCAGTTAATTGTCAATCAGATCCGAGGTTCATACGAGGTTCGCCATGAAGATATGATCCCTTATCACCAAATAACGATTGATATCATCTCGTCCTTGAAAGGATTCTTTATAGAACATATTCCCAGGCTCCTAAACATTGAAGCCGATGCCCTAGCAGGCCTTGCCGCTTCCTTAGCAGTGCCGAATCATGCTCACCACTTGGTTGACATAATAGGCCGTGAATTGGTCTGTCCTAAGAATAATGTTCAATGTGTGGAGAGTTACTCCTCTCTGACAGTCGACGGAGCACCCGATTGGAGACAACCATTCATAGACTTCATGGTGTACGACATCCTGCCAGAGAATCCAAAGGAAGCCACTTCTATCAGAAGACGTTCCTTCAGATTCTTCTACGATACAGAGACAAAAATGCTGTATCGATGATCATACGATGGATTACTGCTTTGGTGTCTGTCAAATACAGAAGCCAAGGAAGCTGTACGCGAAGCTCACGACGGCGTCTGCGGGGCCCATCAGCCTGGCCCAAAGTTGCAAGACCGCCTTCGTCGAATGGGCTACTATTGGCCCATGATGGTTACAGATGCGATAGAATATGCAAGAAAGTACAAAGCATGTCAAGTCCACGTAGATTTCATCCACCAGCCACTCGAGTTTCTACATTCGACGGTGGCATTCTGGCCATTCGAAGCATGGGGAATGGACATCATTGGTCCAATCACTCCGCCTTCGTCCCGAGGACATCGCTTCATACTCGTAATTATAGATTACTTCTCCAAATGGGCGGAGGCTATTCCACTGGCAGAAGTGAAGACTTCAAACGTGATCAGCTTCCTTAAACATCACGTTATCTACCGCTATGGACTGCCCCGAAGGATCATCCACGACAATGGTCCGCAGTTCGCAAGCCACGCCTTCTATCAGTTTTTCGACAAATACCGAATCCAGAATATTGCTTCAACACCGTACAACCCGGCGGCTAATGGTCTGGCTAAAGCGTTCAACAAAACAATCATCAAGCTACTCAAGAAGTTTGTGTCATCAAACAAACGTGACTGGATTAAAAAGCTCGGCGAATGCTTATGGGCGTACCGTACTACAGTACGGACGGCCACCGGGAACACACCATTCTCTCTGGTATACGGGAGTGAGGCAGTTCTCCCATTGGAGACTCAGATCCCCTCACTCCGCGTTGCTCTTACTTATCGATTGAAGACGGATGATAACCACCATCGACGGTTACAAGAGTTGGAGGCCCTAGACGAGAAGCGTCTGTTAGCTCAACAACTAATCGAGATATACCAAGCACGTATCTCGGGAGCTATCAACAAGAAGGTTAAAATTAGAACATTCCAAGTGGACGATCTCGTTCTGGCAGTTCGAAGGCCGATGGTTATGACACACAAAATCGTCGGCAAATTCCAGCCAAAGTGGGAAGGCCCATTTGTCATCGAGACTGTATTCTCCAATGGTGCTTATCGCCTCGCAAAACAAAACGAAGACTTGCTCATGTTGCCCATCAACGGCAAAAGAAGTATTATGTCTGAAATAACATCATCCAAATTTCCCAGATTGTTGAGTTATGTATCCTCTGGTACCGCTGAACTAACATTCTGACTCCAAATTCCCCATAATGATGAGTTATGTACCCTCTGGTACCGCTGAACTCACATTTTGATGCCAAATTTCCCAGAATGATGAGTTATGTACCCTCTGGTACCGCTAAACTTACATTCTGACTCCAAATCTCCTAGATTATTGAGTTATGTACCCGCAAGTACCACTAAACTCACACTCTGGTCACTACAAATGAATCTATATCGTATCTTTTAGGTAGTAAGTCATGTATGATCATACCTCTGAACTTTTCTCCAAAAAGAGCTCCATTCTCATGATCCAATACCCGCACTTTTAGTACATAAAAAGGGTAACAGATCCACAAATTTCCTGAAACAACCACGTCGATGTTACCTCTGAGTTGTTTCCCTTCCATCAAAAATAAATCACCCCTCACGTAGAACTTCTATGTCCTCATTACCTCTGAGTTGTTCTATGTACCCTTCATGGAGCCCACTCCTGCCACGTCCTTATTACCTCTCAGTAGGAAGGCTCTATTGAAGAAACCCTTTACCACGTCCTTATTACCTCTGAGTAAGTATGTAGGTTCTCTCTCGACCTATTATCCGTACCCAAGACCGGAGTACGCCAAGGATAATAGGCCCACAAATGTCCTCTGTTGACCATAAATGTCCTCTGTTGACCACAAATGATGTACTAAGAATATGCCCCACATTCCTCATCATGCCCCGGGAGCCCAGCTGCTCCATGGCATTCTTTTTCCCGATACCAGGAACGTCCATGGCCACCTTACTGTAGAATTGTTCTAAGTATCCCCATCAAACTTGTTTTCCGTACCTAAAACTAAGGTATACCAAGGGTAACAAGTCCACAAACAGTCCCACAGTGGGGCAAATACCACAACACCACAAACGCAATAAGCAATACAAATGAAGGGTAAAATAAAACATACTCTTTTATTTGAAAGTCAAAAGTACTACATATTCTGGGACCATGTCCCTCTCAAGAAAGGAAAAGAACCAAAAAAAAGGAAAAATGGCCGACTATGGTTCGACGATACATAATTCTATGAGACGGTGCCTCAGCAAGACAGTCGACCGCTCAAACTTCTGTTTGGCCCGACGCTCGGCTTCCTGAGTCAGCCGTTCTGCATCCTCCAGATGCGCATGAGCCCGCCAGCCATCCTCAAGCTTCTTTAGAGCATGCTCCAGGCTAGCAGAAGCTCGGGAGACCTTTTCGGCCTCCTGAACAATCAACTCTTTATCCGCACGGAAAGCTTCGAGCTCAGATTCCAAGAAAGCCAGCTTCTACTGGAGCTCAAGGATCTGCTTTCGTGTATCAATTATTCTGCGGGTGGCGGCCGCTTTCCGAGACCTGCAATCTTTGCTCCTGCGGCTCAGCTGGTCATACTGGAGAGATAGGTCGTCAAGGTCCTTCATTATAACCGGCTTAGACTTATCTCGCGTAGTCCTTACCTTCTCCAGGGCAGTGGTGAGGAAGTCACGCTCTTGATCTATGGCTACAGACAGATCAGCTTGCCACAACACTTAAAACTGGGCCACGAGCTGATCAGCTTCTAGCAATTTGGGCTCCAGAAGCGCAACTATCTCTGCCCCACCAGGGAGGGTTTTAAGAATTTCAATTTGGCCATGAGCACATTGTCACGCCAAGGCAAATAAGGTGTTCTGCTCCACAGCAGCTTCGACTCCTCTCTTCAAGTGGCGGTAGAAACTGTCAACCTCATCCCGTGACACCTAATCCAGAACTTTCTTAGAGGACAGCGTCAAAGAAAGTGTAGCTGGCAGTGTCGAAGGAGACACAACAGAACTTTCCACCCCTGCCACCAGGGAAACAAATTCCGAGAGAAAAGATGCTTGGATACCAGCTAACTCCTCTTCCGTGGCCCGAATAACCTGGATACTCGGTAAGGTGGAGAGGTCGACCCCCGAAGCCACATGAGCAGAGGAGGACGCAGGGACCATTGCTCCTTGCCCCGGCTGTGCCACCATCTGATCTCCCGAACTTGATCCAACGGAGGGCCCTTTAATATAAGTCGGAAGGGGAGGGGGCACACTCCCTTCCACCAGATCCCCGCTGGCAGAGCCTTTCCTGATAATATCCATTATTGGCAGTGAAGAGACAGGACCTGTATGTCCAGAGCAACCATCAATCAGCCTAACCCGAAGGATGTGATGATAGAGCAAATGAGCCTCATCACTAGTCAAGATTTGGCTTATCTTACCAGGGAAGGGTTGTGGAGGCTGAGGTTCACTCACATCCGCTGTAGTCCCCTCACGAGCGACTTCCAAGCCAAATTCAGCTGGCTCCTCTGCACCAGCCTCCCCGAAAGAAGATACGACCGGATCAGTGTCATCCTGCTGAAATTCAGCAGTCTCGAGGATGGGTTCAGCGGAGTCCCTCGTTGCCCTGGGTCGATACCTCAGCAACGTGAGATCCCTCAGCCGCCGCCGAGAGAGCCCCAGCAGAAATAATCTCGGCACACATGTTACTAATCAAAGTGGTCAGGACCGGATTGACTTCAAAAATAGCGGCCGGTTCTCGAGAGCCCGACTCTTCTAACGCCTACAGAGAAGAGA
The DNA here is from genome assembly GCA_029216955.1 of Iris pallida. NCBI lineage: Eukaryota > Viridiplantae > Streptophyta > Magnoliopsida > Asparagales > Iridaceae > Iris > Iris pallida. The sequence goes on along the minus strand of JANAVB010016198.1, from coordinate 614,427 downwards.
AAAATGATTAGATCATAGTTCAGGAAGAGAAAGAGCCAAAGAAGGAGATGGTCGCAATTTAATTCACCTCTGAAACGGCGTCATCACCTTCGCCTCTCTCCTTAATGAGCAGTCCGTGGCGTCTTACGCAGCACCTACAGCAGACTAGGCCAAACCCACCAGGGGTTCTTCCGCTGGAATGACTGGCAGATTCACTGGAGAAAGACAAAAGAAACAAGTTAAAAGATGGCTAAACAAAACCAATTAGTATTTTTTAGGCTTATGCGGCCCAGTCCACATGAGCTTATGTGGCTATGATTTGGTGGGGTTCCTATGCAGCCCATTTTTAGACAAGCTTATGCGGCTCTGTTTAGCGCGAGCTTATGTGATTCTGATTTGATGGGGCCTCATGCGGCCCAGTCCAGATGAGCTTATGCGGTCCTGTTTTAGGTGGCATCATGCGGTTCGATTCAAAGGGACTTATGCGGTTCAGATTCGACGGGTCTTTATGCGGTTCAACTCACAAAGTGCTTATGCGGCCGCAAGACGACTCTCATGTGGCTCGGACATGGGGTATACCCCCATACGGCTCGGACGTGGGATGCACATGCGGCACACATAGCACAATATGCTGATTCATGAAGACGAAGAAGGCCCGCGCATAAAATATGCGACATAGCCATGATGGTTAAAGTTCTGAGTACATGCAATTTTTCCCAAAATCTTTACCAGCAATGGCGGGGTGAACGTCGGTATGAACTTCAGGCGCCGCAATCGACGTAGAAGCCACTCCCTTACCCTTCACCACAGCCTTGGAAGTCTTGGGGGCCATCATTGATCGAAGAAGAAGAAAAAAGGAGACGACAGCCTAGGGCAAGAGAGGTTCGAATAAAAGAAGAAAGTAAAGAGTTTCTCTAAAAAGTTACTCTTATTTATAGGCGAACATGGGCTCATAAACCGACGGACGCTTCGATTCGTATGCCGTCTAAAGAACAAAATCGACGCTTCGGTCATCAAGGCAAATCTAACCCTTGGGATCCTCCCCCAAAAGATGGCTCCAAATCAAAACGAATTAAGAGCAATTAATGACGCCTACTTGGTAGAAAAGACAGTATGCTGCCAGAGCGGTCCATGCGGCTAGGCAGTCCATGCGGCCAGGAAGGCCATACGGCTAGGAAGTCCATGCGGCCAGAATATCTTATGCGGCCAGGAGAGCTTATGTGGACATAGCCATGCTTCTCATTCAAAGTATTTCAGTTTTTCAAATTGAAAACTTTGAAGGGGGTCTTGTAGAAGCATGGAAATGAACAGGAAATCCTATGCGGCTCAGGACTAGGAGAGTTTCATGCGGCTTAAAAGTTCATTAAAGTCTCATGCGGCTCAGAAGTTCCCAGCAAGCCACGTGGCCTTATGCGGTTCAAAAAAGTCCTTCACAAACCGGCCATAATTAATTTATGCAGCTGGCTCATTTAATACCCTGATACGAAGCGACGGCTCTGACACGAAGGTTTGACAGTCCTGATTTAAAAGTGAAATAATGACCCTGACACAGTGGCAGGCTCCTAGGAAAGACAAGAAAATCTTCACAGCTGGCACAGTCCACCAACCCCAAAAAGCTCCCTATGTGGCTACCATCCCTCATGCGGCAGCCACTCTCATGCGGCCGCCACCCCCATGCGACTGCTACTCCTATACGGTTCAGATCATGGGGCCACCCCCATGCGGCTGCTACTCCTATGCGGCTCGGATCGTGGGGCCACCCCCATGCGGCTGCTACTCCTATGCGGCTTGGATCATGGGGCCACCCCCATGCGGCTGCTACTCCTATACGGCTCGGATTACGGGGCTACCCTCATGTGGCTCAGACTAAAGGATTTCCATACGGTTCAGATAAGGCCACCCTTATACGGTTCTAACACGAGGCCACACTTATGCGGCCCAACCATGTCAGTCCTCCATACGGCTCGCAACAGTTGGGACATGTGGCAGGAGCTGATCGAATCTTAATAATTCATATTTATTACAATCAATGAAGGACACGTGGCAGGAGTCGATCAAATCTCAATAACTCAGATTTGCTGCAATCAACATAACCGTCCAGATTTGGTCAAATCCCAAATAAACCAGATTTATTACAATCATCATAATCATCCAGATTTAATGCAATTATTACAATTCGAATTCATGGCAATCAACATAATTGCCCAGATATAATGCAATCATTACAATCCGGATTTATGGCAATCAATATAATTACCCAGATATATTACAATCGTAACAAACCAGATTTATGACAATCAACATAATGGTCTGGGGCTCAGAATCTGCTACATGGATATATACCTCCACCCATGATGCCTATAAATAGTAAGGTGCTATTCCCTTGTAGAGGAGAGCAGAGAGATATACGCACAGAGCCAGACACAGAGCGATCCACATTCGAACAAGAGCATTTCTTCTCCGGAGCCGAAGCTGCGTCCGATCGTCCAAGGAGTAAGGTAGAGCTACCGTCGCTTTCCCGAGCCTCTACCGTCACCCCCCAGAAAAAAATAAACAATTGTACTTAGATTGCTGTACCTAGGTTTTCGTCCCTAGGCTTTCTTTGTACTAGCGAGTTTGTATTGTGAAGTAAAAGTCCAGTCCTCCCATAAAACTGTTCTGTTCTTTTATAATCAATGGCAAACAATCGTGCTTAGGAAGTTCAGTACACTGAGGTTGGCTTGATCTATCCCGAGATATTGAAGATTTGTTAGGCATGCATGAGCTCTTCTTGCAAAAGATGATGTCTTCTGTCTATAAAGGACATAATGTATGGAACATTATATATCTGTTATACCAGTGAGTTGTAAGCCAAGTCGGCATATCCAATTGTAAGTCCATGTATCAAATATAAGCCTAATGACAGGCGCTTTAGTTGGCAATCAATGTAATATGAGTTGTGTTGTAAGATCTATACTCCGGTTCAAACCTTGTACTTTATTTCAATTTTAATAAAGATAATTTATTTATTTATATCTCACTTTGACTTCAAGTTATTTGCTTATTCTACTACTATGAATCAATAATGTGTTCCGTTCAACAAAAGAGATATGTCCTTAATATCTTTAATTTGTCTGCTTGTGCCACTGCGATGTATTCCTAATTTAAAGATTATCAATTATGCATCGTATTTGCCTTGTATAAGTGCAATTCAGACTTGTACAACATCCCACCCAAGTAGAGACGATCGGTTCCAGAGATTAAAGCGAGAATAAATGCCCCTATGGAATTGGGATGTGACAAATTGGTATCAGAGCACGAGTTTACAGCCTTGGACTCTTATTTGATTCGTTTCAAATCAAAATTATATACGTGTTTAACCAAAAGTTGCTTCTATGATTACTTAATGTTGCGTCCCCGATTAAATCAAAGATTGCTTGTACGATTATTTCCAGTTGTTTCTACGATTATTTCTAGTTGTTTCTACGATCATTCCAAGTTGTCTCATGTCTGAAAGTTTGTTGAACCTCTTGGCTGCTCTGTGGATATTCTATACAATAAGTCTAAATACATTGTGTTATCTATGAATATTTGATTTGTTGTTGGTTTGGACACTAATGACCCAACAATCACTCGATGCCATATTATGTTATTTTGTGATTGTTGTTCAGAATGTGGGAATAAAGGAAAGTTGCTATTTGTGCTGTAACTTGTTAGAGAGTTGCATGTAATATTGGAAAGAAATTGTGAATGGGATAATTGATGAATGTGTTCAACAGAATTGATGAGTTGACTCATATATGGTGGCCTTGCAACTTTGAGACCCTGATAATGTTGGCTTATGTTGTGATCAGTTTAGAGCATGATTGTCTGGAATAGACTAAGGTTTAGTATTGTTTGGGAATAGCTTCATTTCTGAGTGGTATATGCCTCTACCACTTCAGAATGAGATGTATCGTGACCCTTTCCATAGGATAGCAATGAGTCTATCTATGAGTATTGGGTAGTGCTAAGACTTAGTTGGGAGTCATACCTTGTTGCTAGGTGACTCGAGTGTCCCTTGATGGTGATATTATGCTGGATAGCAAGAATTGTTGAAAATTATAAGAGTAAGTGCCTTGGTTGGAAACTGCTCAGTTGAGTGATGACTCAGACTAGCTGGATGGTTATTATATTGTGGGTAAATATATTTGATAATAGAATGTTGTGGCTTAGAACATTGAACGATAGTTGCGATTGGCTGGATGAAAATCTTGTGCTGATATTATAATTCGGTTGCTTATCAGAAAGTTTTGAAAATATTGTCGGTGACTCAGATAAATATGGAAATTTTGTTCTTAACCATAAGGTATGATAGATGCTAATCCATCATGACCACCAAAGGGTAGATTCAGTGAAGTACGAGTTCATACTTGATGAGATGGATAGTCGTTGCATATGTGCATGTATGCTTGAGAATTTGAACTGTATCACAAAAGTAACAAGTAGCGACTCTGAATACTTGTGTTGCATAGTAAATAGTGAATTGATACATAAATTGTCGGATTGGACTGAAATAAATTACTTGACCATTATATTATGAGAATTTTATGAATGTTCGTATGATATTTGATGGCTAGAAAACAAATGGAAATAAGAATCATGAAATGTGTTGGATAATGTCGGTGAATGATGTCACGGTATGGATGATTGTCGGTTGGAACATAATTGTTGGGTTATGACTTTGTCATATAGACCGAAGTAATATGATTGTTGATATTTGTAGATCAGTAACATGGTTGTATTATCATTAGATGGTACATATGTAACGCTCTAGTCCCAAAATACGTAAGACTAGGTACGTAGACATGCCAGCCGCATTAAATATACGTAAGCTATAAAATATAGTGTAACCATGACAACTAATCTCATCCACAATATAAAAGAATAAAGATATCATAAATCAACTTTGAATTGTCATTTATACAAATTATTGGACGAAGACAAATCCACTACCAACCAAAATGAGAAGTCATACATAAACAATGAAAGGATTTGTCAAAAGTAGCAAAGGACGATCTAAGATCACGTCATCTTCAAAGGAATAGAGAAGATCACGACCTTGGCTACAACACCTGTGGAAAGACAAGAAAAAACACACACACATATGAAAAAATCACCAGATCCTCAGAGGGACGTAACAAGATACATGAAGAATATACCATATAAACTGAATATAAAATATGCCATAAAGTCAAAAGTAAAAGTAAAGTGTTCCAACCATAACATGACCCAACATCACATCATCGAAATAGTGGACTACCCCTTCAAGCAAACAAGGATAAGGGGTGGACACTATTCCATGATGTAACACTGGCCCATGCCATGACTAGAACAGAGCATGACACGACATAAACTAAGGTCACCTAACCATTCTAAGTGGAAATGCATTTTGAGAAAAGTGCATGGTCGCATGACTACCAGGTCAAGTCAAGTCAAGATAAAAGTACCTCAGTAGCGAGTCTAAATACTATATACCATTCCTCAATATCGAGCGAGTCTATAGCATATAGTCTACCTTTCGTTCCTTAGTAGCGAGCAAATCTAAAATAGATAGGGAGGTAGTCAACGCCCAATCGTGTTCTTCCCGCCCAATGTCCTATATAGTATAACTAATAATTGTTAAGTCTTCTAGTAAGCAAATATTAGTAGTTTAGACCTAGCACATGCGCACGGGTGATCAACCAATAAGTAAGTACCTCTACATGCTACTCATATTTTTCACATATTTTGTGGCACAGTCGTGACAAATTTTATTAAATACACAAACAAATGGTAGTCCCTTAACTCTTGGTCCATATGCAAATTAAAAGACAAAAAGGAAAATATGACTAGCATTTGCATCATGTATAACTAAAATTAAGTAAGTAAATCATGAACGGTAACAAAGGTGGAACTAAATGAACTAGTAATAAACATGCAGTAAATATGCAAGAACTAAAATAAAGATGCAGACTAAATATAAGCAGTAAATATGACAAGCTATCTTGCCTGGTGTGGCGCCTAATGAGGTGCGATGATCACGACGGCACATAATACAGCTTTACTGTAAAAACTTCACAAGAAGACCTCTAATGATGGCACAGACTATTCCATCCAGTCCGAAACAGTCAATTTAGCTAGGAAAGATACGAGGTAAGTCCAAATTACAAGAAGGTGGAGAATATGACTAGCCACTAATAAGATTTTATAGTCGAAGATATTTGTGTAAATATTACATATATTATTTTAGAAAATTACTTGGAAAATATATTTTAATAGTAAAAATAGTTTTTAGATAAATACCTGAAAAGTAAAAAAAAAATTTAGGGAAAAATATCATAGGTTTGTAAAAATAAATTTTTAGGTAAAACTATCAGTAAAAATAATTATATAATTTCTTTAAAATACTAGAAAATGTATTATTTGAAACTACTTTTTATGGGTCCAAATATTTTTGGATAATTACTTAAGAATGTAGAAATTTTCATTTTTAGGCTAGACAACATTTTTTAGTCAAAAATATAGCTATAAATAATATATATTAGATTTTTAAAATCCTTAGAATCTGGCCAATTTTTTTTCAAACCATTACTCATATATGTACCTATATTTACGCTTGTACATATATATACAATATATCTATACATATATACAATCCTACGTACCTTTGATATACATAAATATATACATTAAAATAATGATAGGAAAATAATATTCTTACTATAATATAGAAAATATACTAATAATAATAATAGTAGAAATAATAATAATAATAACCAAAACCAAGAAAATGAAACAAAAAAACAATAATAACAACAAAAAATCACAAAACACAATGCAGCGGTGTTACTACTGTGTGCTGCTCTTTATAAAGACAGAGACGAGGCAAGAGAAAACTGAGAGAAGGGGTTTGAAGCGAGAAGGAGAGAGAAAAAGAGAGGGAGAGATGAGCGAGTGAGAGAGAGCTGGAGTGGAAAGAGGAAGAGGAAGGCAAAGAGGGAGAGTGTAACATCCGCTTTTCTAAAATGAGGGTAATTTTGAACTTTTGTAATTAAATCATTTAATAATGTAATTTAAATCATGTTAATGATTTTTGATGAATTTTAATTAATTTAATACTATTTAAAATGTTGAATTGTGATTTTGATGGTTAACTAGTGCAACCCTAGATTTGCTAAGCCTAGAGACTAACCATGACCATGGAGCCTAGTCATGTGATTAGAATTACAAATTACCACTTTTTAGGTTAAGGGTATTTTGTCATTTTTGACTTATAATAAAAATAATTTTTGATTAATTAATTATGTGCTAATCTATTTGTTAAGCCTTAACCTAGAAGTTGCCCTAACCTAGATATTAGTCATGAGCCTAGATATTAGATTAGAAGCTTCCATCATGACAAGGTTAGTAATATCTAAATATTAGTTTAAAGTAGGATATTTGTTAAGAATAGATATTTTAGCTATAGGCCTTTACTAGGAAGGCTTGAATTATGCATGTAGAGGCCTTTAAACCTTATGAAACTAAACCCAAACCCAAGAATCAACCCTTGGCTGCCATCAAAGGGTTCTCTCCCCTATATAAACACATATTGAGACCCCCTTGCCTCTTTTTATAGCCCCTCTAAACCCTAATTTTTGTTCTTCTACAAATCATCCTTTTTTTCCAAATTGAGCCTAGTCTTTTGCATCACACTCCCCTTGTATAGAAGAGGTCTATAGAAGATAGTTAGCAAAGATTTGGAGGCTAATTGGACCATAGTAATTGGAGAATAACCTCATTTCTAGGCTTGTTCATTGAGATTCCAACTCTCAATAGGTAATGGCTCTTAAACCTATTAAAATTTTGATTTCTTTCCGTAGATGCATTCACTTAGGGTCCCCCTTGCTGTTGACCAAGTTTGGTAGGAATTCGTGTCCATTTGATATACATATCTGAGGAGTATCGGAGAACTATTCATAGTGTTCGATGAAATGCCTCTTAGGACTTTTCATTCTTGGTTTTCAAAACAAATTACAATTTTATGAAGCTAATTATATTTAGATTTCATTTATATAACTCTGAGTCTATTTTGACGTCGTTTGGTATTTGTTTTTGGACACGGGGACACTGCATGATGTTGCGGTGTAGTGCCCTGCTGCCCGAGCATGAGATCTCCTAGGACACGATACTATTTGACATAAAACTTTATGGACACGTGGGACATGACTGACACTAGGCTGACCAAGTTTCATAGGATTTTATAGAGTGGTGCGTGAGAAATTGCACTCGCACTAATTCGACCACTACACACATGTGCGAAAAATCACTCACTAATACGCACATACAGCTAGGACACGACACGGCTTTGACCCGATTCAGGGTGTCTATCCCCTACCCCTACCCCTACTCTACGTGTGGACACAAGCAATGTGTGGACACAAGCACGACACTTTTCGTGCACTGTGTCGGACCCTAGCAAGCTCATACAGCCGCATGAGACATAGTTAATACATATTTAATGATACTTTGTTTTATGGGTTTTCACACCTCATTTTTTGGGTTTTTGGATACGTATGGGCTTGTATGGACACGAAGAGTTGACACACACACATCTGTACACTTATTTCATCTTTTCATTTTGAGTTTGGTTGGATATTTAGATTTTCGAATTTGGATTCACATGTATCAGTCTTTTTCAGTTTTGAATAGGCTTGGGATTTGAAATTTTTCTAATAATTGATTCTAGGTGGATCTCAGGTTCTTCCCTCCTCTCTATGTATCCATATGTATGTTGATGTTTGGGTTTTGAAATTGTAGTGTGAGTTTTAATATGAACCTGAGAATTTGGGGTTTCGAATTCCTGAAACTAAATGTTAACTGATACTTCAATTCGAGTCTGAGTTTTAACATAAAACTAGGATTTTGGGTTTAATTTGAAATCGTATGTTAATATTAAACTAAGTTTAAAACTTGAGAATTGGAAGTTGGTATGTAAAACTGAGATTCGAATGTTTATATGTTACCTAAGATGTTGGGTTTGATAGGGATAAGGGTTTTGGTTTTTGAATGTTTAAAAAACCGATTTTGGTTTCACTGAGTTGAGTAATTATTGAATGTTAAACTGTGCACTTCATGAATTGATACATTAAAACTGGGTTTTGGTTTTGTCAATTTTCGAACACTTCACAGTACATTTGAACTGAGAATTGAATGACATATGAAAACTAAGTTTGGGATATGAGTTTTGGTTTAAATGCAAACTGAGAATAGATTTTGGGGATTTGGTTTTAATTTGATAGTTGGGTTTCACTGAGATTTTGGATTTGGTTTTTATATTGTATGATAATATGCACTGAGATTGAATTACATGAAACCTGAGACCTCACACCCTTGCCTTCCCTCTTTCTATATATATATATATATATATATATATATATATATATATATATATATATATATATGATCAGATTTTTGACCGATCCGAATTTCGTGGAGCTATCCTCCGTACGATTCTTGGCGATCGGAGTCTAGGGCGCGGATGGCTGCACCGGCTGGCCATGGGCCGAGGATTGTTGTTCAGGCGGGGGCGTCCGATGACGTCCGGGGGGGGGAGGTCCGGCGACCGGGAGGGGCTCCGTCCCTGGTAGCCCTAGCGGGCTTTGCGTTGAGGGGGGCCCGATGGTGGCTGATCCGGCTGCGACGGTTCAGGCGACGGTGGCATGCGGTGGGAAGGATGTTCCGGCGCGTTCTTTTGCAGCGGTGGTGGGCTGCTCCGCTTCAGCTTCGGCGGGGGGTTCGTCGAGGGTTGTCTGCTGTCCAGCCATTGCTATTGACGGCCGGAAGGTGGTCGTCTTCTCCCCATCGGACATGGAGGCCCTCACGTCGCCTTGTGGATTGGACCTCATTGAAAAGTTTGCTCGGCGGGGACTTCCGATTGAGGCCATTAAGAAGGATCTTGGTTCGCGGGGATTCAGGGGCCTGATTGAAGTGAAGGCCATTGATGATCGTCATGTCCTCATACGGCCTCATGTCGAGAGCGACTTTTTTTGGCTTCGTTCTAAGGACTGTTGGTTCGTTGGACGGGTCCCGATGGTGTTATTTAGGTCTTCGGTGGATTTCTCGCCGATGGAAGAGGATCCGCGAGTTCCCATTTGGGTTGCCTTTCTCGGGCTGCCCCACTGCATGTTTGATACCAATGCGGTTCTCTCCATCGCTTCTGGTCTTGGCACTCCGCTTTATACGGACCGCTACGGCTTACTTTTCTAGGCTGAGTGTAGCTAGGGTTCTGGTTGAAGTGGATGTTAGCAAACCTCTACTTCATGAGGTATTCTTCCAACTTTCTGATGGCGTACGTTCGCAGCAGGTCGTGTATGAGCGGACTCTACTCTATTATGCTGCATGCGGCCTTCATAGCCACGTAGAGAGTGATTGTGCTCGCCCCAGGTAGAGAAGCCTTCGATGGGCGTGGAAGAGAGGCCGACCGTCATCGTTGTTTCATCTCCAGGCGTTGCGAGAGAGGAGGACAATCTGGTGGGTGGACGTGGGGTTAGCAGGGGTCGTCAGCGGCGACGTTCTAGGCGTGAGAAGGGGAAGGGGACACGGCAGGTGTGGAGGCGCATCCAGGGGCGTGATGTTAGCAGCGGGTCCATGCAGCCTGGATTACGTAGGAGTAAAGGCACTCGCGCGAGTTCCGCTCTGCCTTCCTGGCACGTGGGGGAGTCATCTTCGGACCAGCTGGCTTTATGGTCGGATGACGGGCACCCCATGCAGGGGGGATGCAGCATTCCGAACTCTTGTTTAGAATGGCAGTCGGGGCCTGAGCGGGGTATTTGTCTAATTGATTTGCCAGACCTTCCTATTATTATTCATAGTCAGCTGGGACAAGGTATCATAGCGGCTGGTTCCGATACTGAAGAATACAGCTTGGTGGTGTGGGAGGAGCCAGTCTTCGGCTCAATCAACGTCTGGGGTGATGATCCTTCTCAGGGTGATGATATGGTTTCGTTGCCTGAATATAGTTCATCCATAGTCCTTCGGGAGGGTCGAGAAGATTGCTGGCAGATGGTACCTTTCAAAAAGGCGACTGGTAAGCGAAGGAAGTCGATGGTGCCTCAGTCGGATCGATTTCTTCGATCGCATGCTTCCCGGGTTAGGAGGGACCCCAAGAGGGTCCATGGTTAACTTACTTATGTAGAATGTTCGGGGGACGACGAACAGATCTAGTTTATGCCGTCTCAGGTCCTTGTGTCGGACCAACAATATACAGGTTCTTACTATTATCGAGCCCAAGGTGATATCCTCTAAGCTTCTGTCTTATCAATTGAGGTTGGGTTTTGATGCTAGTTTTTGCAATAGAAAAGGAAATATTTTGTTTTTCAGCAAGTCGGGTATTGGGCTCACCTGTATAGATTCCTGTGATCAGGCTATCACGATGCAGCTTTCTTTGAGTTGCTTTTCGGTTTCGGTGTGGTTGTCTGTTGTTCATGGTGCAGGGACATGACAGGGGAGAAGGCGTCTTTGGCGGCATCTTCTTGACGTCTAAGCCAGGGACGTTGTATTGCCCTGGGCTGTGGGCGGGGACATTAATATCATTGCTTCTTCGGACGAAAAATTTGGAGGACGGCCGCCTGACTCGCTGGCCATCGCAGATTTCCTCGACTTCCAGTTGGCGGTCGGGCTTTCTGATGTTGGTTTCAGAGGAAGCATATTTACCTGGGTGAATGGCCAGTCTGGGGTAGATCGGCAGGGGTCTCGCCTGGATAGATTGCTCGTAACGGGTAGTTGGTTGGATGGAGTCCAGGTTTCCTGCGAGCATCTCAACTGGGCAGAATCTGATCACGTTCCTCTTTTGATTTCCTGCCTGCCAGCTTCTTCCATTAAGCGTCGAGGCTTCCGGTTCCTCGATTTTTGGACGTCCCATCCTGACTTCCTCATGGTGGTTGCCAGGGCGTGGGAATCCTGTTGGCATTATGATACGTTAGAGCGTCTGGGCATGCGCTTGTGTACTACGGGGTAGGTCCTGGTCGGCTGGAGCAGATCTACTTTCTGTGACATTTTTCAGGAGGTCCATCAGGCAGAGGACGTTACTTTGGCGGCGGAAGAGGATTATGATCTTCATCCTTCGGAGAGGGGAAGGGCATCTTGGATGGAGGCTGTAGCCAGACTGAAGCAGAAGGTCCAGGTTGAGGAGTCTTTCTGGAAACAAAAGGCCAGACTGAAATGGGATCTGAAAGGGGATAAGAATACTCGATTTTTCCATGCGTGCACCCGGAGCAGGTAGCGAAAGGCGGCTATTCAGAAAATTATACGTGCTGATGGCTCAGAAACAGGTTCTGATACGGTGGTGGCGGCGGAGGCTTCCTTCTTTTACTCCAAGTTGTTCCGGGCTGAGTCGACTTCCGAGGATGATGCCTTCCTTGATGTCATCTCCAGCATTATCTCTGTGTAGGATAATTTCGATCTCGTCCGGTGTCCGGATAGATCGGAATTGTTGGAAATTGTTCGTGGGATGGACCCGTCTAGTGGTACAGGGCCGGATGGATTTTCTGGACGATTCTTCTCTTGTTGTTGGGATATTATCGCTGCTGACGTGGAGGAAGCCATTGGATCTTTTTTCTTGGGTGCCCGACTTCCGGATTCAATATCTGATACTTACCTATTCCTTATTCCCAAAGTCGAGCACCCGAGGAATCTTTCAGATTTCTGTCCTATTAGTCTTTGTAATTTCTGTAACAAGATTATTTCCAAGGTTCTTGCTTGCAGGTTACGGGACATTCTTCCCAAAATCATTTCTCCGAAGCAAAGTGCTTTTGTTAAAGGGAGAGAGATTATTGACAATATCATCATTGCCTAGGACATGGTGGCATCTATGAGGGAATCCAATCATGGTGGCAACGTTGCAATCAAGCTTGACATGCAGAAGGCTTATGACAGAGTTAATTGGCATTTCCTCTTGCATGTGCTTCGGAGATTCGATTTCAATGAAGCCTTCTGTGATCTCGTTTATCGTCTTCTGGCGGACACCCGGTATGCGATTCTTCTCAATGGCGCTCCTACTGATTTCTTCCCGATGTCTAGAGGAACCGGCAGGGGATCCTCTCTCCCCCGCTCTTTTTATCATTGCCGCGGAGGTGCTTTCTCAGAATCTTAAGCTTCTACAAGACACTAATAGGAGATCATCTTTTCATACTCCGATTGGGTGACCGCGTATCTCGTACTTGGCCTATGCGAATGATGTCCTTATCTTCATTTCGGAGGATATTGCTGGCTTGCGTGCTCTTCAGCAGGTTTTGCATCGCTATGAGGCTATTTCATGTCAGAAGATTAATTATTCCAAATCTGCCTTTTATACTGCTAATCCTTTGGCAGAGGCTCGTGCACGGACTATTTCTACTCTATTTGGATTTTGCACCGGTACTCTGCCTCTTGTTTATCTGGGTTGTCCTTTAACTTGTGGGAGACGTAATGCGGGGATGTTCAGTAATTTGCTTGATAAAATCAGATCGAAGCTGACGGGTTGGCAAAATAAGATTCTTTCTCCTGGGGGGAAGCTGGTTCTTATTAAGAATGTCTTCACCACTATTCCTATGTATACGTTGGCAGCATGTTGCCCACCCCAGGCCGTTATCAGGGCAATTGAGAGGATGTTTGCGGCTTTCTTTTGGGGTAGCAAGGATGGAGTCGCTAAGAGGAGTTGGTTGGCGTGGCATTTTACTACCCGTACTAAATCTGAAGGGGGGCTTGGGATCAAGTGCCTGAATGATATTATGGATGCCTTCTCTATGAAATTATGGTAGAATTTGTGCCATGGGAGGTGACTTTGGGTGGATTTCCTTAAATCAAAATATTTTCGTAAGCGGCATCCTTGCGAAGCCTTCATGAATTCCAAGGGTTCTCCCATTTGGCGAGGGATTTTGAGGGGGAGGAAATTGGCGGAATTGCATATTTTTCAGACTGGGACGTGGTGAGGGCTCAGCGAGGTGCAAAGCGTGGAACCCGGAGGGTATCAGGTTGGGTCGTATTGCTGACCTAACGGTCGATGAAGTGGATACAGGGGCCAGGAGAGGTACGGGGAGACAGACACGGGTGCGGTTGGGGGCCCAGGTGCTGGCACCTGGAGTTTCCGGGCTGGCGGGCCAATCCCCGGCCAGCAGTGGGGGGGGGCGGGCGCTGAGTCGGCGGCTTCTTTGGAGCGACGGGCACATCCTTCGGGGCGGGTAGCGGTGGGTAATGGCATCGGAGAGCTTCGACGGTCGGCCAGATTGGCCGGGAGGACGGTGCTTCATCCTCATCGACCGGTGATTGTGAGGGATCTATCGAAAAGGGGAAGGAAGATCCACGATTTTAGGGCGAGGAACTCTGACAATGGCGGTCCTGCTATTCGATCGTTCTGGTCCGACGCGGGCTGGAATTTGCCTATGATCTCAGAGATTTTTGGGGATTTGGCAGTGCGGCATCTCATTACGGCAAATCTGAGTTGCACTTCGGTTCATGATTATTTTGTCTGGGTGATCGACATGGATCTTTCTCGCTGGCAAAGGCATGGAGGGTTTGTCGGATCCACCATCCAATATCCTCCTTATTTTTAAATATTTGGGGCCATTGCATTCCGACGAAGTGGATCATTCTGATGTGGCGGGTCCGCCATAACTGGCTTCCCACTGATGACAACATTCAAAAGATTGGCTTCCACCTGGCATCTAGGTGTCATTGCTGTCAGGCTGGGCACGGGGAGACTCTTCAGCATATTTTCTTCCATGGGGATCTTGCTTCGGAGGTATTGTCTGTTTTCAGGGGCTTTTCAAAGCACGGATGCATCGTGATTTTTTGGCCTTCCTGCGAAGGTGGTGGCATGGTCCGGACAGTCACCATAGGAGATCCTTGGCCGGTGCGATTATATGGGTGCTTTGGAAGAACCGGAACAAGCATCGTTGTGAGGGGTGTAGTGCTGGTGCTGCTTTCTTGGTCCGGGAGGTGAAGCAGCAGTTCAGGAAGTCGCTTTCGGGTTATCGTCACCTTCCTCATATTCCGAAATGGGCGTTTCATTACTGTTGGTTTGTTTTTTCCTTTTCTTTGTTACCTATGAGGTCGGATGTACTCATTACCCTCTTTTTCGAATAAAGGTAACGGTTCCTTAAAAATATATATGTATATATATATATATTTTTATATTTATATATATATATATATATATATATATATATAGTGCTATAGTGTAGTATGTGTTAATGAGCTAGGATGTGGTATAGGTTTGTATCTTGGTTTAACATGTGACTAGAGCTATGTGTTAGATAGTTGTGGTTTACTTAGACTTGACTTGTTAGACCTAGATTAGTTGAACCTAGACTAGTTTGACCATGTTTGACCTAACCCTAGCTAGTTTAACTATAGTTGACTAGAGTTTGACCTAGTTTGACTTTAGAGTTGACCAGAGTTGACCAAGAGATGACTTTGGCCTAGATTGACTTAGAATCATGTAGATTGCATTGTCAATTTTATATATTACATCTTTGGATACATCATAACCTGGGACTTTATTTAGGACTCATTTACATTAGTTCAGACATCTATTTTTACAGTCACTCAGGATCTCAGGCGTGTACATACTCTGATTATTTTCATACTTGTTAAAACTTATATTCTTGCTTTAGATGAAATTATTAGATACCGTCACGTTGTATTCACGGATTGGTACTATATGGATGTTTTCTTGAGATGTTATTCCCCTCGGAAGCATCGGATACAGTGTCATGTGCTTTTCACGTACATCTTGTATTCTGTGCTTTCGCTAATCATGTATACTCTTGTGCAATCTTGTACTCTCACTATTCACATGAGCAGCATGATAAAAACCTTTTGTTAAAGGTAACATAACTGGAATAGATCCTTGTGTATTGATTGGGGAGGGTGAGTAGGAAATGGTTATGTGATCAAAATCTCCGCTTGAGTAAAGCTTGTTTATGTCCATTATACCCTCACGTATAATAGATTCCCATCTTATTGAACCTAACCTATTTATATAACCAGCTCATGCTCTAAATCACTTATATTATATACAGTTCTTATTTCAAATACAAACTGTCTCTCATACTCAAATTTGCCTATTTACATAGTTTTTGTGAATGTCATACAATTTACCTTATAGTTTACTCTACTGCTTGCTATATATATTCTGCTATGATATGATCTTCTTTCAGTGTTTTGTATTCGCTCCCGTCCTGATTGGACCTATTAAAAATATTACAGATGATACCGAGGACTTTTGCACTAGCTACTACGGAGCTCACCTAGACGATACTTGTGAGTTGGACCCTCAGCATGATCCAGCTCTAGCTGAGGACACCATCGATAATTCTTAGGCTAGATAACTAAGCAGTTTATCTTACTTTCATGTCATTTGTGTTTGTGGTTTTTAGTTGTATTATTTTGTGATTTGAGACATGTTGTTGTAGTGTTGTTTAGATACTTGGACTTATTTTCCTTCATTGTATTTCTCTTTTATGATTTCATATCTATCTTATCGTACTTTCCATCTTAGCTTTTTGATTGAGTTGTACCTTCTGAGATTGTCCTCCATTCTGAGAGTAAACTTGTATAGATGTATTATAATGTTAGATGTTGTAACCTAGGACAGCGTTCTACCGTCGACACTGCGGCATAGGCTGGACGTACCCACTTCTCGTGCCCTTACACTGGGTACGGGTCGTGACACCTTTTTATAGGCGGCCCATGCAGGTCTCGAGAGTCGCAACTGGTGCAATTTCATAGTGGTACTCGAACAAGAGTATCACTACAGCCTGCAGTAGGATATAGGATATAAGTTTTGAGGTACTCAATCATATTTTGGGAAAGAAACTCTTATCTAAATTCTTGTTGATAATTGCTTCCTCTTGAAATAAACTGTCATTCTTTGATTATATCGCTTCTTTCTCAGTATTGATTTCCTTGTTTGATCTGTCTTCAGGATGGTGATGGAGATACGATCTCATCGCTCCGGCCCGGGGATACCGTCGAAAGGTCTGCCACCTCTCGTCCGGTTCAATTGGACCTTGGGATCGCAGCTCCCCTTATTACTTCTCATGTTGGAGCTTCTGCCGCATTCAGGGGTGCACCTCTACCTGTTCGGAGGCCTTCCCTGTCATCCCAGATGTGTTTCAGCGACAACCACCTTCAGGATCAGTAGATGCAGCACACCTCTTTGGCTTCTTTCAGCAGTTGACGGAGGCACAACAGCACCAGCACCAACAACAGAGCTAGTATGCTGACTTTCGACAGGGCATAGACGATGACCACCAGCTGGTCAGGACGACAGTGGAGATGGTGACTGCCCAGCCGCGGGGAGGGCTGGTTCAGCAGTATCAGCCGAGGACGCTAGGCATCCACGATTTTCAGATGATGCGTCCGAAAGATTTCCGAGGTACTGAGGGCATCATATATGCCGACGACTGGATTGAGCACATTGAGGAGATTTTCTGTCTCGTATTGATACTAGTGGGGATTCAGGTAGAGGCAGCTGGTAGTCAAATGCAGGTCCTTGCCAGGATATGGTACCAGACAGACCTTAGAGTAGGAACGGAGGGACAGATATAGGAAGATTTCAAGAAGCTCTTCAAGGAGAAGTTCTTCCTAGACGTTGCACTTGGAGGCTTGGAGCAACTGTTTGAGAGTCCGGTTCAGGGGAACCAGACAGTCAAGGAGTACAATGGAGAGTTCTGCCGTCTGAGCAGATTTATTGAGGATCTCAGTGAGACAACGAAGGCAAGGAACTATCGCAGGGGCTTAATCAGGGAGGTCAGGTCTTTGACCAAGAGTGGCCAGGCTGCTACTTTTGAGGAGCTTCTAGCAGGAGCTATAGCAGCGGAGGACGACCTAGGGCTGAAACTGAAGAGAGGTCGAGATACTCATGTAGCCAGTAGTAGTGCAGGCCAGGCCAAGAGGTCTCATGTACATATTCAGCAGCAACAGTAGAGGCCTGTTCAACAGCAGCTTCAGGATCAGGGATGTACCTATTTCCAGCAGGCACCCAGACAGCAGCAAGACGCTATGTAACACCCAGTTTTTCAAATAAGGATAATTTTGAAATTTTGTAATTATAATTATTATTTATTGATAATTATTTCATATTATAATTTTTGGTGATTTTTAATCATTTTTAAACTATTTAAAATTATGACTTGTGATTTTAACATTTTACTATTGTTTGGTTTTAATTTCGAGGAATTTGTCACCCCCAGTTTTCAGAAATAGGAGTAATTTTATCATTTTATATTTTTGAATATTTTTAAAATTTATTTTATTATTTATGATATTGTTTTGGGGTTATTTGAGTCGGGTTCGAATTTCAACTCAATCCGACTTGAAACGGGGATCCGGGGATAGTTTGACTCTAGTGGGACCCACACACTAGTTAGGCATGGCCCACATGATATTAATTTTAGTCTACATGATAGAAATATTTTATTTAGAGGTTAGACTAATTATTATGGATAAGGTTAGTGTGATTAGAGACTTTAGAATGACTAATTTAGCCCCAACCAATTAGCCCTTTCCTAATACTCATAGAATAGGTTAGTGGGAGCACTTTGGACCTTACCATAATAGGAAAAATAGTCCCATATGGCCAGCCACTTTGGGAGAGGATAGGCTCAAGTTCATTTCATTATTCTCATCCACACACTCTCTCTTGTTCTTCCCCAAATTCCTAGAGAGCAATCCCTAGCAATTTCTCTACCAAATCCTTCCATTTCGCCACCAAATCTTCTTCTTTCCTTCTCCATTCTAGCCAAGGAGGAAGCTACCCAAGTTTGGAAGGATTCGGAGCTCGTTCGTGTCCTTTTGGAATCTCTATGTGTCGGTGTCGCTCCGGGAAGGCTTTTCTTCGATTCGATCAACCGGGAGGTATAAATCCCTTCTCCTTTTTATTTCCTCATGCATATAGGTCTACTTTGAACCCATAGGAATGACCCCCATGGTTGTATCTCTATTTGTGTCCATTTTGTGTCCATTTGGAGGTCATAGGAGTGTCCTTTGTGTTGTGGTTGTGTCCATGTGGGAAAATTTCAAATTTGGACACACTATGTGTTGTTGTTATGTATGAATGAATTATTACATGTTTAATCTCATATTTTTGTATTGGAAATGTGTTCTATAGTGTCTCATATATATATTAGTGTAGAGAGTGAGTTCTTGATATATTATGTTATATACTTGTGTTCTTTTGTCTCAAACTACCCAAATCCGTCATGATTTTTATCCACGTTTTTAATTTCAGCCCTAACTTAGAAATGTCATAACTTCTAGCTCAAAACTCGGCTTAATCTTCCATTTTTTTTAAAAGACGTGTATTGAAGTTAGATTTCCAAAAACATGTATTAATAGGCCTAATTCTTTCTGGAACTTTCTGGAGAATTATTTGAGTGTCAGCTGTACGAAAGACAAACACGTTCTCGGTGTTTTTGCGATTCCAGGAGTTTTCGGAAACGAAAACGCGGTCCCTTTTGAAGTTTCAGAAAGCTAACACATAGATCTATACCATACTTTAATCCTAGATTTTAGTTCATGCTGAGATGGTATAGTATTGATTATTAGTAGGAGTTACTATTCGGCATTTGCATTTTGTGCACCCTTGTGTGTAATATAATGTTCTATTTGATTTTAACCCATGTTAATGTATATACATTATGTAATTAAATAGAGAATACAAGCATGAGTAAATAGTTAAATAAATGATGTATGAGGTGTAAGTATCCTATCTAATGTAAGCATGTATAAGTATGGCTTGTAATGAATATGTAGGTTCCATACTATGTAATGTATGGTGCATATAGTAGTGCAAGAGAATAAATAAATGATGAATGAATGCAAGCATGAATGTAATGTAATAATAGATGTAATGTATGTAATATACAAGTTAATGAGATGTAATGTTCTATGTTAACACAAATCCTATATTACTTCATGTACCCCCTTACACTATGTTGACACTATCACACTTGACACATTGTTCACTTACACTTGACACTCCTTGATATGTATACACTATGTATGCCCATTTAACCCTCACTTGCCCCTTTGCCATGTTCATATACACACACATAGCCTCTTAAATAAGTATTTATGAATATAGTTAACTTAGCTATGTATGTATATTATATATATGTTAGCATATTGTGTTGTAATATATAAGTTTATATAACCATTTGAAATGCCATAATTATAGACCTAATGTTGAATACCAATATATGCATGTATATATATGTGTAGACGTATATAGCTTAAAGTAATAGATTACCTAGTGTATATCCAATGTGAATTCTTGCCTATTTGAGTATTGAATAATTGCATGTTATATAGAGTTGGGTGTATGTTGGCTTGTATAGCCTTGTATTGATGTGTGCTTGCTAGGATAGTCTTGGTTAGGCCTAATAAGACTTGCTGGGTTAGGACATGGCCTAGTTTGACCTAGATTCATGTAAAATGCATTGTTGTGCTTTATATTACCCTTTTGGACATGTTGTGACTTGTACTGTTCTAATTAGGAGCCAGACACCTCTCTCGGACAGTATCTTTACCTTGGACATTCAGATATCAGGCGAGTACATTCTCTGATCATTTCATATCATGTTTAGAATTATTTTCCTGCTTTAAATTACTTTACTTGATACTGTCACGTTGGTCACACGGATTGGTACTATATGGATCTTTTTATGATATGTTATCCCCCTCGGAAGCATCGGATACTGCATGTTTTATGCATTTCACGAATCATCACGTATCTCTATGCTTCCTCTGATTCACGAATCGCTTGTGACACATGTACTCTCATGTTCACAGAGCCATCATGAATCACCTTCACGTATCACTCATTTTATGAGCCATGTGAAGTTTCACGAATCTTAACATAACTTGAACAGATCCTTGTGTATTGATTGGGGATGGAAGAGTAAAAATAGACATGTGAATATTATCCAAGTAGCTGTAGTCATGAATCACTCTCTTAGCTGTAGTCATGAATCTCCCATGCCATTCACATGTTTATATTTTACTCTGACTCACTAGTCACTATTAGTTCTCTATGTATAGTAGATATTTCTATTACAGTTCTTTCTCTGTTTACATACTGCATTTCCTTCAGTATCTATATCTTACTTTACTGCATGATTATATTTTCTAACCTGCTATGAACTGTTGAGATGTACTGTGCTCGCTCCCGTCCTGACTGGACCTGTTGATAAATCTTACAGATAGCCTGGAGGTTGCCTGCTAGCCTATAGAAGACAATAGAGGTTGCATAGATAGCTAGGGTTTTTGCTTATAGTTTATTTTCAGTCATCTTGAGTTGTATTTATGGATTACTGTATTTGAGTTTTGAGATGTATTCTGAGTTTGTATCTTAGACACTTAGACTTCTATCTGTTGTATCTCTTTTCGATTTCATGTTTTATTTATCTACCATTATGCTCTACCTTAGATGTGATTGAGTTTACATTCTGCCATGTCACCCCCATTCGGGGAGTATAAACTGCTTAGCCTTATACTGTTAGATGCATGAGACCTAGGACAACGTTCTACCGCCGACACTGCGGCGTAGGCTGGGCGTTGTTACGTTCTCGTGCCCTTACTCTAGGGTACGGGTTGTGACACATTTTTAGTGGTGGCCCATGCAGGTCGAGTTTATGTAGTGGTATTCGAACTAGAGTATCACTACAGCCTGCATTAGGATTAGGATATTTTTGGAGGTACTCAATCACATTAGAAAAAACTCTTAATCCGATTCCTTTTGTCTAAAATTGTTGCTTATTGACTTCCCTTGAATATAAACTGTTCTCCTTTGAATTTTTGCTTCATTCTCAAAAATTGCTTCTTATTTTGATCTGTCTTCATAATGGTTATGAAGACGAACTCATCGCTTCGGTTCGTGGGATACTATCGAGAGGCTGGCCACCTCTCGTCCTGTTCATCAGGGCCTCGAGACCACAACTTCTGTTGTGCCAACTCAGGTTGGCATTTCTGCTACATTGGAGGTGCACCTCCGTTTGTACGGAGACTTTTTTTTCTTTATTTTTGGTTTCTCTCAGCAGCAGCGATTCATGCAGCATCAGCAGCAGAGATTTGTGCAGTATCAGCATCAGGCTGAAGGAAACCAGCAGGACGAGCTATCGTCAGGACAGTCAAGGATGCACAGACCGTTGGAGATCTTGCTGCAAGTTCTGTTCTTCTCAATTCCATTCCCGTAATTGTCTTTTATAATTACCTTGAAATCCGATTCCATCTGTTCCTTGTTGATTGATTAATTTTGTCATGTTACTCTTTTGTTGTGTTTGTTTTTCTTCTGAGAAAATCATATGGGCTAGGTCGCCTAAATCATGGGATCTAGAATCCTCGATAGTCGTGTTAGTTGGCATAGTGAGGACATGTAGTCAAATTTTGGATGTATTCTCGGGTATGGGAATTTAAGGTTTTTGCCATCGCATGCGGCAGTGCGAAAATTTTAAATACCATGAACCTAGAGGTACGTACCTTAGTCAAGGACTCTGTGATTATCGTAGCCTTGCTCACTAGCATAATGAAGACTCTAGACAACATAATTTTGGACAGACGCATATGATTAACAGATTGTATCTTGAGAAGGTTTAAACATCATACCCTTTTTATTGTTATAAATGACTTAGGAGTAGGGATATTTAGTTTTGTAGAGCTTATTCATAGGTAGTTCCTTCATAGTATAATGGTATGATGACTTGTAGAGTGTCTGTACCCTAGAGGTGATAGTTAGCATTGGTGTTAGAATAGTAATCCATTACAGATAATTCTCCTGTTATCTATAATACCAACCAGTTACACATAGGATATTAGTATGCCTTACAGCCTTAATGATTATTACTACTTTCCCTTACCCTTTTCAGTGAGGCATCCATGACCAGAGCCTGCCTTTGTGTATAGTTGTAGTTTCACCTAAGACCGAGAGGTCTATTTGCATAGATAGATTACAGATGATATTGGCATATGGGATATAGGTTAGTTGGTATCTATAGGCCATTGTTGTTTAGGGTTATTAACATGTTGTTTAGTCTATACTTGGTTCAGTTTTTCATTTTAGTTAAGTTCTCTTCGCGTTGACTTCCTTTGTGTTGATCACCTTTATAGGCAGTGTGCAGACCCTTCACTAGATACCATGTCCGTTTGATTCAGACCATTCATCCTTAGCCTAGTTCTAAGCATTGTTTCAGACCCTTATAAGTTTAGTCTGCCTTAACCCTTGGTTGATCAGTTATGTATATATATAGATGATATACATAGGATATATGTGATGGGTTGTTGTTCTTGAGCATATATATATATGTGGTATTTGGTATTCATGTGCTTAGCTTGTAGGTATTTAGTTATAGGTGACTTGATAGGATTGGGAAGTTAAGAGCTAGTCTATTATAGAGTTTCTCTTTTGCTAAATTCTAGTTGCCAACACCTAGATAGCTAGCATAGGTAAAAGCCTAAGAAGTTGACCAGTTGATGACCAAGTACTTGGATGTTGAGAAATTGACTAGTGATTGACCCTTGACTATGTTTGACCTAGAAGAGGGTGCGATCATCTTAATTTCGAGGACAAAATTTTTATAAGGTGGGTAGGATTGTAACACCCAGTTTTTCAAATGAGGATAATTTTGAAATTTTGTAATTATAGTTATTATTTATTGATAATTATTTCATATTATTATTTTTGGTGATTTTTAATCATTTTTAAACTATTTAAAATTATGACTTGTGATTTTAACATTTTACTATTGTTTGGTTTTAATTTCGAGGAATTTGTCACCCCCAGTTTTCAGAAATAGGAGTAATTTTATCATTTTACATTTTTGAATATTTTTAAAATTTATTTTATTATTTATGATATTGTTTTGGGGTTATTTGAGTCGGGTTCGAATTTCAACTCAATCCGACTTGAAACGGGGACCCGGGGGTAGTTTGACTCTAGTGGGACCCACACACTAGTTAGGTATGGCCCACATGATATTAATTTTAGTCCATTTGATAGAAATATTTTAGTTAGAGGTTAGACTAATTATTATGGATAAGGTTAGTGTGATTAGAGACTTTAGAATGACTAATTTAGCCCCAACCAATTAGCCCTTTCCTAATACTCATAGAATAGGTTAGTGGGAGCATTTTAGACCTTACCATAATAGGACAAATAGCCCCATATGGCCAGCCACTTTGGGAGAGGATAGGCTCAAGTTTATTTCATTATTCTCATCCACACTCTCTCTCTTGTTCTTTCCTAAATTCCTAGAGAGCAATCCCTAGCAATTTCTCCACCAAATCCTTCCATTTCGCCACTAAATCTTCTTCTTTCCTTCTCCATTCTAGCCAAGGAGGAAGCTACCCAAGTTTGGAAGGATTCGGAGCCCGTTCGTGTCCTTTTGGAATCTCTATGTGTCGGTGTCGCTCCGGGAAGGCTTTTCTTCGATTCGATCAACCGGGAGGTATAAATCCCTTCTCCTTTTCATTTCCTCATGCATATAGGTCTATTTTTAACCCATAGGAATGACCCCCATGGTTGTATCTCTATTTGTGTCCATTTTGTGTCCATTTGGAGGTCATAGGAGTGTCCTTTGTGTTGTGGTTGTGTCCATGTGGGAAAATTTCAAATTTGGACACACTATGTGTTGTTGTTATGTATGAATGAATTATTACATGTTTAATCTCATATTTTTGTATTGGAAATGTGTTCTATAGTGTCTCATATATATATTAGTGTAGAGAGTGAGTTCTTGATATATTATGTTATATACTTGTGTTCTTTTGTCTCAAACTACCCAAATCCGTCATGATTTTTATCCACGTTTTTAATTCCAGCCCTAACTTAGAAATGTCATAACTTCTAGCTCAAAACTTGGTTTAATCTCCCGTTTTTTTTAAAAGACGTGTATTGAAGTTAGATTTCCAAAAACATGTATTAATAGGCCTAATTCTTTCTGTAACTTTCTGGAGAATTATTTGAGTGTCAGCTGTACGAAAGACAAACGCGTTCTCGGTGTTTTCGCGATTCCGGGAGTTTTCGAAAACGAAAACGCGATCCGTTTGAAGTTTCAGAAAGCTAACACATAGATCTATAACATACTTTAATCCTAGATTTTAGTTCATGCTGAGATGGTATAGTATTGATTATTAGTAGGAGTTACTATTCGGCATTTGCATTTTGTGCACCCTTGTGTGTAATATAATGTTCTATTTGATTTTAACCCATGTTAATGTATATACATTATGTAATTAAATAGAGAATGCAAGCATGAGTAAATAGTTAAATAAATAATGTATGAGGTGTAAGTATCCTATCTAATGTAAGCATGTATAAGTATGGCTTGTAATGAATATGTAGGTTCCATAGTATGTAATGTATGGTGCATATAGTAGTGCAAGAGAATAAATGAACGATGAATGAATGCAAGCATGAATGTAATGTAATAATAGATGTAATGTATGTAATATACAAGTTAATGAGATGTAATGTTCTATGTTAACACAAATCTTATATTACTTCATGTACCCCCTTACACTATGTTGACACTATCACACTTGACACATTGTTCACTTACACTTGACACTCCTTGATATGTATACACTATGTATGCCCATTTAACCCTCACTTGCCCCTTTGCCATGTTCATATACACACACATAGCCTCTTAAATAAGTATTTATGAATATAGTTAACTTAGCTATGTATGTATATTATATATATGTTAGCATATTGTGTTGTAATATATAAGTTTATATAACCATTTGAAATGCCATGATTATAGACCTAATGTTGAATACCAATATATGCATGTGTATATATGTGTAGACGTATATAGCTTAAAGTAATAGATTACCTAGTGTATATCCAATGTGAATTCTTGCCTATTAGAGTATTGAATAATTGCATGTTATATAGAGTTGGGTGTATGTTGGCTTGTATAGCCTTGTATTGATGTGTGCTTGCTAGGATAGTCTTGGTTAGGCCTAGTAAGACTTGCTGGGTTAGGACATGGCCTAGTTTGACCTAGATTCATGTAAAATGCATTGTAGTGCTTTATATTACCCTTTTGGACATGTTGTGACTTGTACTGTTCTAATTAGGAGCCAGACACCTCTCTCGGACAGTATCTTTACCTTGGACATTCAGATATCAGGCGAGTACATTCTCTGATCATTTCATATCATGTTTAGAATTATTTTTCTGCTTTAAATTACTTTACTTGATACTGTCACGTTGGTCACACGGATTGGTACTATATGGATCTTTTTATGAGATGTTATCCCCCTCGGGAGCATCGAATACTGCATGTTTTGTGCATTTCACGAATCATCACGTATCTCTATGCTTCCTCTGATTCACGAATCGCTTGTGACACATGTACTCTCATATTCACAGAGCCATCATGAATCACCTTCACGTATCACTCATTTTATGAGCCATGTGAAGTTTCACGAATCTTAACATAACTTGAACAGATCCTTGTATATTGATTGGGGATGGGAGAGTAGAAATAGACATGTGAATATTATCCAAGTAGCTGTAGTCATGAATCACTCTCTTAGCTGTAGTCATGAATCTCCTATGCCATTCACATGTTTATATTTTACTCTGACTCACTAGTCACTATTAGTTCTCTATGTATAGTAGATATTTCTATTACAGTTCTTTCTCTGTTTACATACTGTATTTCCTTCAGTATCTATATCTTACTTTACTGCATGATTATATTTTCTAACCTGCTATGAACTGTTGAGATGTACTGTGCTCGCTCCCGTCCTGACTGGACCTGTTGATAAATTTTACAGATAGCCTGGAGGTTGCCTGCTAGCCTATAGGAGACAGTAGAGGTTGCATAGATAGCTAGGGTTTTTGCTTATAGTTTATTTTCAGTCATCTTGAGTTGTATTTATGGATTACTGTATTTGAGTTTTGAGATGTATTCTGAGTTTGTATCTTAGACACTTAGACTTCTATCTGTTGTATCTCTTTTCGATTTCATGTTTTATCTATCTACCATTATGCTCTACCTTAGATGTGATTGAGTTTACATTCTGCCATGTCACCCCCATTCGGGGAGTATAAACTGCTTAGCCTTATACTGTTAGATGCATGAGACCTAGGACAGCGTTCTACCGTCGACACTGCGGCGTAGGCTGGGCGTTGTTACGTTCTCGTGCCCTTACTCTAGGGTACGGGTCATGACACGCTATGTGAAACTTCTGCAAGAAGGCAGGTCATTGATGGAATGACTGCAAGAAGAGGCTGGGTATGTGTTTACTTTGTGGTTCAGTAGAGCATCGACTGAGGTAGTGCCCCAAGAACTTGACACGATTGGCTTTGGCAGCAGCAGGAGGTAAGGCTCCGAGAGGACAGCAGAAGGGACTACCGTTGCAGACTCGACAGCAGGGGTTTGTCCAGCATCAGCAACAGGCCAGAGGAGGAGGCCAGCCAGGGCGAACTTTTGCCATGACAGTTGAGGATGCACAGGCGGTAGGAGAGCTGATTGCAGGTTTCGTTCTTTTCGATTCTATTCCAGCTTTTGCCTCATTATAACTGTCTTGAAATTCGATTCCATCAGTTCCTTTTACCTTCCTTGTTTGTTGATGAATTGATACTTGGTGTTCATTGTTGATATTATTTTCTACCGAGATAACTTGTATGGGCTAGGTCGCCTCAGTTATGAAATCAAGAATCTTTTATAGTCATATTTACTAATATGACGGGGATTCTGATTATCATGATTTAGGGTAGACGCATATGATTACCGGAGTGTATTTTGAATAATTTCTAAAAACATATCATTTCTACCTTTCATTTCAGTCGTTCAAAATATATATAAATAAATACCTTAGTAAAAAAGTTTTGTTTTCTATTATTGAGACTATGATTGTTGGTAGTTTGACCTAGAAGGAGTACGACCATCTTAATTTCGAGGATAAAATTTTTCTAAGGAGGGTAGACTTGTAACACCCACTTTTCGAAAATAAGGGTAATTTTGAACTTTCGTAATTAAATCATTTAATAACGTAATATAAATCATGTTAATGATTTTTGATGAATTTTAATTAATTTAATACTATTTAAAATATTGAATTGTGATTTTGATGGTTAACTAGTGCAACCCTAGATTTGCTAAGACTAGTGACTAACCATGACCATGAGAGCCTATTCATGTGATTAGAATTGTAAATTACCACTTTTAGGTTAAGGGTATTTTGGTCATTTTTGACTTTTAATAAAAATGAATTTTGATTTATTAATTATGTGCTAATCTATTTGTTAAGCCTTAACCTTGAAGTTGTCCTAACCTAAATATTAGTCATGAGCCTAGATATTAGATCAGAAGCTTCCATCATGACAAGGTTAGTAACATCTAGATATTAGTTTAAAGTAGGATATTTGTTAAGAATATATATTTTAGCTATGGGCCTTTACTAGGAAGGCTTGAATTATGCATGTAGAGGCCTTTAAACCTTATGAAACTAAACCCTAACCCTAGAATCAACCCTTGGCTGCCATCAAAGGGTTTTCACCCCTATATAAACACATATTGAGACCCCCTTGCCTCTTTTCATAGCTTCTCTAAACCCTAATTTGTGTTCGTCCCCAAATCATCCCCTTTTTCCAAATCACCTCCAAATTGAGCCTAGACTTTTGCATCACACTCCCCTAGTGTAGAGGAGGTTTATAGAAGCTATTTAGCAAGGATTTGGAGGCTAATTGGACCATAGCAATTGGAGAAGGACGTCATTTCTAGGCTTGTTCATTGAGATTCCAACTCTCAATAGGTAATGGCTCCTAAACCTGTTAAAATTTCGATTTCTTTCAATAGATGCATTCGGTTAGAGTCCCCCTTGCTGTTGACAAAGTTTGGTAGGAATTCGTGTCCATTTGATAAGCATATCGGAGGAGTATCGGAGAACTATTCATAGTGTTCGATAAAATGCCTCTTAGGACTTTTTATTTTTGGTTTTCAAAACAAATTACATATTGATGAAGCTAATTATATTTATATTTCACTTCTATAACTCTGAGTCGATTTTGATGTCGTTTGGTATCTGTTTTTGGATACTAGGATACTGCATAATGCTGCGGTGCAGTGCTGAGCATGAGATCTCCTATGACACGATACTATTTGTCACGACCCGCACCCTAGAGTAAAGGCACGAGACGTGGGTACGTCCAGCCTACGTCGCAGTGTCGGCAGTAGAACACTGTCCTAGGTCAACATACATCTAACAATATATATCTAAACAGTTTGTACTCCCCGAATGGGGGTGACATAGCAGTAATAAACTCAATCACAACTAAGGAAGAGATAGCACGATATGAAATAGAACTTAAGGAAACAAATAGATGAAAAAGTAGTCTAAGATAATCCCAGCAAATAACCAGAAGTACATGGTCTCAGATACAGAATGAAAGAATATATACAACTCAGAACTCAGAATAAAGTCTAGCTAAAACATGTCTCAAGACTACATAAAAAGATAAGCCTAACTAGTCTAGTCTAGGCAATGGGGGTGATATCCTCAGCTAGAGCTGGATCCTCCTGAGGGTCCAGCTCGCAGGTGTCATCTAAGGCTTCCCTGTAGAAAGTGTCCAGGCAGGCCTCCTCCTCATCCTCTGTAATATTTCAACAGGTCCAGTCAGGACAGGAGCGAGCACAGTACACCTCAACAGTTCATAGTAGGTTAGAAAATATAATCATGCAGTAAAGTAAGATACAAGTACTGAAAGAAGTGTAGTATATAAACAGAGAGAGAAAGCTGTAATAGAAATATCTACTATAAATAGAGAACTAACATATGGCTAGTGAGTTAGAGTACAACATGGACATGTAAATGGCATGGGATGATTCTGATGCTACACTATGGAATCATTCTGATGCTACACTACTGGTGTATTATTCATATGTCCACTTCTACTCTCCCGTATCCCCAATCAATACACAAGGATCCAACCAGGTTATGTTATGATTCTATGCACAGGCCCCCGAAGGGTGATACATGGATGTCCCATAAATGGGGATTCTAGGAGACCCAATAAATGGGATAAGGATTCCAGGAAGACTCTGTGATCATAAGAGTATATGTCACAAGTGATCGAAGAACCAATGAAGCATAGTGATACGCCATGTAAGTGAAATGCACAGAATATGTAGTATCCGATGCTCCCTAAGGATAACATCTCAAGAAGGGATCCATATAGTACCAATCCGTGTGACCAACGTGACAGTACAAGTAAAGTAATTTAATGCAGGAAATAATTCTAAGCAGGATATGAAATGATCAGAGAATGTACTCGCCTGGTATCTGAGTGTCCAATATGAAAGTACTGTCCGAGGAGTGGTGTATGGCTCCTAATCAGAACAGCACAAGTCACAACAAGTCCAAAATGGTAAAATGAAGTCCTACTATGCATTCTACATAATTCTAGGTCAACCTAGGCCAAAGTCAACTCTTGGTCAACTCTGGTCAACTTTAGAAGTCAAACTAGGTCAACCAAGTCTAGACTAGGTCAAACTAGTCTACCTTAGTCTAATCAAGTCTATCTTAGTATTCCTACACAATCACTAGGTTAAACTAACATCTTGCATATAAAAATCATTTAGCACAAATATCTATGTACCCTATATTTACATTACATACCTATATGTGTACATTACCTAGGTTATAGTGCAACTATTCGGAACATCACCCACATTATATATATATATATATATATATATATATATATATATATATATATAGGCTTAACATATGTACATATATTATGTATTGCAAACAAACCTATATATCCACCTATAATCAGGAGGAATAGGAAAAGAGAGAGAGTATATGTGTGTGTGTAATGTGAGTGATGAGGGAATGTGAGGGTGTGTGTCATGTATCAATTCTCAGATTTGTGTGAGTGTGCTATATCTGTGTAGAGTGAGTGTCATAGATTCAGTTTTGCATGTGTGTGGATGGGTGTTAATCTCAGTTTGACCACAGAAGAAATTCTCAGATTTGTTATCAAACTTAACCCAAATCATGGTACTCATGTTCAGTTTCAGTCATATAACAAAACCCCCAAGTTTAGTCTACATATCAAACATTCTCAGGTCAATGCAATATTGGAAAATCATCATAGCTTCATAACAAACCCAAAGAAAATAGCCCATATTTCCAGATTTCAGTCCTATAGTTCAAGGCTCCAATTTAACATTAAAACTCCACAACACAACTCCAAAATTTACACACAATTAGTTAATATATAGGAGAAAAGTTTTAGGGACTTAAGCCTACAGGCTAACAACACTATTGGGTTATAAAATGATGGCAAGTTCATACTGAAAACTGGAAATGATATCCAGTTCAGAAATCTGAACCCCCTTCCAGTTTTCTCATTCCAAGTTCATTTTGATATCAATAAACCTCCAAATCACACCAAACCGAACACACAATACGGAATCATGTAGGGGAACACATTAGGGTAATAAACCAATATTTAACATCAGTTTAAAAGGTTAAATTAGCTGCTAAAGTTCAGTATTGCAAACTGGAAATGTGACAGGAAAATACTGATTGGGTAAATAAGAAATCAGTTAGGGATTTAAGCTAAAACATGAACCTATTGGTTGGTAAATGAAACAACCCACATGCACAAGCCCCACACTCCATTTCGTGTCACCCAAGGCCGGACACGGTGTGTCCAATACAAAGAAAACTCAAAACAGACACAGTGCACTGTCTAGTGCACTGTCTCGTGCACACGTGCACTCGTGTCGTGCACACGACACAGGACACTTCGTGTCTCGTGCTCATGTCAGTAGGTTCACCTAGTGTCCAGCTAAGTATCCAAGCACCTGCACTGTGTCCTAGAGTGTCGTGTCCAATGCAATAAGGTCGTATCAGTGGCTAGTAAATAACAGTGCACATGCAGTAAAATCTACGTGTACGATTGATTCCTCCCTCGATACGACACGAGGACACATGGGACTTGACACACGGGATGTCAGTCATTGCCCCATGCCACGTGTCAAGTGGTTCGTGTCCTCGTGTTCTACAGAGGGAGAAAATGCCCCCGAGAAGCAGGGGATCCAATCCCGAGCACGCGCGCGCGTGTCCACGCGTGTCCATGCATCAAAATTGACACAAGACGACACAAAAATCCACTCAAAAGAACAGGAATCAATAAGCAATGATAAAACTTAATTTCCTATTCAAAAATATTGCACAAATGAAATCGAAATGCCCTTTGAGGCATTTCGACAAACACTTCTGAACAGGGTCTGATACGTGTCCAGAACGGACACAAAACCTATGAAACCCGACACGAAAGTAATGCAGATACTTAGGGGACTCCTAGGGCTTCCTAATCATGAAAAAAAATTGAAGTTTTATGGAGAAATGAGAATGTTACCTATGGATGAACTTTCAAGAAAAATCCTCTTTGTTGAGCTCCTCTCTTGATATCCTAATCCAATCAAATCTACCTCAAACTGAAATAAAACTCCAATAACAGCAAGAACAGTAATATTAGGATCCAATGCAACTTGTTTGGGAAAAAAAGGATCTAAAATAGATTTTTTATGGTTTTTTAAACATGGAGACTCACCTCTTTCTTCTTGTGAAATAAATTCCTAAAGAAGAGGCTCGCCCTAGATTTTAGGAGAGATTATATAGTGGGGGAATCCCTAGGTTGGCTAAGGTGGCCGGCCTTGGTGGACTAGACTAGGGTTTGCACTAGGTGGCTAGTCCTATAAGGTTAAGTCATAAAATGACTTGTGAAATCACAAACCATTTCTCAAACCGTTAAATTCCTAATTCCTCAATTTAATTCTAATGAACTAATTACCACTAACTTAAGTCAAGCTAGGTTAGACTAGAGTCACATAACCTAACCAAGTCCATACTAACTAGGGTTAGCTCCTATGTTGGTCTACAAGGGTCAACACTAGTCAAAATCAATTTAGTCCAAACAATTCCAAAATAATTCCTAAAAAACTCCATAAATTCAAATAAATTTTAATAAATTTAAATTACCCCAAAATGTCAAGAATACCCTCATACTAGAATTATGGTAGTGACAAATCTATCTCCCTTAAAAGAATTTTGTCCTCGAAATTGAAAGGCGAAATACAACTGATGAGGAGGATAGAAAGTATACCTCACAGTCCAGAAAGATAAGGGTAGCGATCGCGCATCTCATCCTCCCGCTCCCAGGTATACTCTCATAGAGAATGATGCCTCCATGCGACGCGTACCAGGGGTATCACCTGGTTCCTCAGAATCTTCTCCCGTCGATCCAGAATCTCTACTGGCTGCTCTGGATAGTTGAGAGAAGGCCTAACCTCTATTTCTGAATGATCGAGCACATGGCTAGGATCAGCCACGTACCGTCTCAACTGTGATACATGAAATACGTTGTGGACCCCCACTAGCATAGGCGGCAAGTCTAGCCTGTAAGCAACGTCACCGACTCTTTCGCTGATAACGAAAGGGCCGATGAAGCACGAGCTAAGCTTCCCGCCTCCACCAAAATGTATCGTACCACGAGTCGGAGATATCCTCAAGAAAACTTGGTCTCCGACCTAATCACAAGCAAGGTCTCAATTAATTATAATAAACAAACATGATCAAAAATCACAAACAAATAAACCTAAATCTAATTCTACTCTAATCTGTACCTCAAACTCTAATGGCCTCCGGTGGCTATCGGCCCAGTGCCGATGTCTGTCCTGCGCCATGCGAAGTCTGTCCCTGATGAGCTTCACCTTCTCGGCTGCATCAACAACCATCTCTGGCCCCAGTAAAGCTCGCTCACCAACATCATCCCAAGATAAGGGTGTACGACACCTACGCCCGTACAGAGCCTCGAAAGGTGACATCTCGATGCTGGCCTGGAAACTATTGTTGTAAGCAAACTCCACCAAATGAAGATGATCCTCCCAGGAACCTCCAAAGTCCTGGATGTACGTCCGCAGCATATCTTCAAGTGTATGAATAGTCCGCTCTGACTGTCCGTCCGTCTGGGGGTGGTATACAGCACTAAACTTGAGCTAAGTGCCCA
This sequence comes from Iris pallida, assembly GCA_029216955.1. Taxonomy (NCBI): domain Eukaryota; kingdom Viridiplantae; phylum Streptophyta; class Magnoliopsida; order Asparagales; family Iridaceae; genus Iris; species Iris pallida. The sequence goes on along the minus strand of JANAVB010016198.1, from coordinate 580,388 downwards.
AGCTGGTCTGCAGACTCCTCCAGAAATGGAAAGTAAAATGGCTATCCCGATCTGAGACGATGCTGACTGGAACTCCGTGAATCCCGACTATCTGCCGCATATACATCTCCGCCAGCCTCTCTGTAGACGTACCCACCTTGAAAGACAAGAAGTAGGCCGATTTGGTCAACCTGCCAATGATGACCCAAATCGCATCTTTCCCTCCTAGAGTACGCGGCAATCCTGAAACGAAGTCCATCGTGATAAGCTCCCATTTTCACTCGGGAATGGACAGTGGCTGCAACAATCCACCGGGCCTCTGTCTCTCTGCCTTGACCTGCTAACAGACCAAGCACCTAGCCACGAAGCGAGCCACCTTCCGCTTCATCCCTGACCACCAAACATGCTCCCTCAGATCTCGGTACATCTTGTTGGCACCCGGGTGTATAGAGTACTGAGATCTGTGGGCCTCCTGCATAACTTGCTTCCTGAGCTCTCCGCTGGGCACACATAATCTAGAACCGTACCTCAAGGCACCATCCTCTGCAAGAGAAAACTCGCCCTCCAGTCGAACCTGCTCTCGGAGACACCGCAGAGCAACATCCTCAAACTGTGCCGACTTGATCCTCTCCACCAAGTCTGACTGAATATGCATCCTCCATAACTGCATCTGTACTCCGGGCACGATCACCTCAATCCCAAGGCTCTCCAAATCGGCAAGCAAATGCCGATCCATGGTCAAACACATGGCTGTCAGATACCTACTCAAGGCATCGGCAACCACGTTGGCCTTCCCTGGGTGATACTGAAGTAGGATGTCAAAATCCTTCATCAACTCTAGCCATCTGTGCTGTCTCATGTTCAACTCCTTCTGAGTGAACACATACTTTAAGCTCTTGTTATCTGTGAAGATCTCCACCCTCTCACCATACAGATAATGGTTCCACAGCTTCAGATCAAATATTACTACTGCCAGCTCCAGGTCGTGGGTAGGGTAGTTCTTATGGGGACGTAATTGCCTGGAAGCATAAGCAATCACCTTTCCATGCTGCTGTAAGACGCAACCCAGCCCCTTTCCTGAAGCATCACTATAAATAGTAAAACCACCTGATCCCGAAGGAAATGTCAGAATTGGAGCTGTCATAAGCCGCTTCTTCAACTTATTAAAAGCTGCCTGACACTCCTCTGACCAAACATACTCAGCATCCTTCCGGGTCAACCGAGTCAACGGCTCTGCAACCCGGGAGAAATCCTGCACGAATCTCCGATAGTACCGTGCCAGCCCCAGGAAACTCCTGATCTCTGCAACTGAAGTCGATGCTGCCCATGCCTCAACTGCTACAATCTTCTTGGGGTCAACTGAGATACCATCTCCAGTCACCACATGCCCCAAGAAGTCTACCCGGTCCAAGAAGAACTCACACATGGAGAGCTTTCCGTAAAGCTGCTCCTTCCTAAGAATCTCCAGCACTATCCTCAAATGCTCCTCGTGTTCCTCCTCAGTCTTGGAAAATATCAAGATATCGTCAATGAACACCACCACAAACTGATCCAGATACTGATGGAACACCTTGTTCATAAGGTTCATAAACATTGCTGGTGCATTGGTTAGCCCAAACGGTATAACCAAAAACTCGAACTGCCCGTACCACGTCCTGAAAGCGGTCTTGGGAATATCCTCTCCCTTCACCTTCACCTGGTGATATTCCGACCTCAGATCAATCTTGGAAAATACTCGAGCTCCGCTCAACTGGTCAAATAGATCGTCGATCCGCGGCAGTGGGTATTTGTTCTTGATCGTGAGGTTGTTGAGTGCCCTATAGTCAATACACATGCGTACTGACCCATCCTTCTTCGGCACGAACAACACTGGTACCCCTTATGGCGACGAACTCGAGCGGATGAAGCCCTTATCTTGTAGCTCATCCACCTGCTTCTTCAGCTCCACCATCTCACTGTTGTTCACCCGATAGACATGCTGAGAGATGGGCTCCGCTCCTGGAACCAAGTCTATCGAGAACTCTATGTCCCTGTCTGGTGGCAATCCCGACAACTCCTCAGGGAAAACATCCATATAATCTGCTATCAAGGGGTGTAGAATCGCCTGCTCCTCGACCGAGACTCCACAGAAGACTCCGCTGCTCTGTTCTGCCTGACGTCTGGAGTACTCGAACTCTGGCTCCCCCGGTGCTTTGAAAAGAACTCAACCCCCTCTGCAATCAATGCTGGCGTGGTGCCTGCTCAACCAATCCATGCCTAGTACTATATCGTAGTTCGGCAATGGCATTACGAGCAGGCTCACCTCCAACTCACGGCCTCCCAAAACTACTCTTCGACCCTTACAAACATCACTCACGAGGATAATGCCACCCCCGGTCATGATCTTGTAAGTTCTAGGCAACGATTCAGCTACGATACCGTGTCTAATCACAAAAGATACTAATATGAAGCTATGCGAAGCACCAGAATCGAATAATACAAAAGCTGGACTGGAGTTAAGAATAATCGAACCTGCAATCAGCTATCCGATGGCCTCCGCATCCTCTGCTGCCATGGCAAATCCTCGCCCCTGCTAGCCTCCCCTTGCCTGTAGCTGGTGCTGGACGAACCTCTGCTGCTGCGCCTGCAGGGCTGGTCCCCTCTGCTGGCCTACTGGAGCCCTGGCTCCTCCTCCCGGAGCTGTTCGTCCCATACGGCACTCCCTCATCTGGTGGTCTGCTGAACCACACACTAGGCACTGGCCCAGCCTCTTCCGATACTCATTGGCGATATGCCCGGGCCTCTTGCAGTAGACACAAGTGATAACCTGCCTCTGGCCCTGCTGGTGCTGCCTCGGCTGCAGCTACTGATGAACTGGCCTCTACTGAATCGGCTGCGGCTGGAACTGCCTCAGCTGCTGATGCTGAAAGAGGGGCCTCTTGGCCTGGCCTCCACTGCTGCTGCTGCCTCCAACCAGGTCTCTCTCTCTCTTGAGCCTAAGCTCAAGATCATCCTCTGCCAACAAGGCTCCCATCAAGATCTCCTCGAACGTGGCATCCCGGTTGCCCTTGGTCAAGGACTTGACCTCCTTGACTAGACCCTTCCAGAACCTCTGGGCCTTCGCCGTCCCGCTCAAGCCCTCCACAAACCTGTCGAGGCGGCCGAACTCCCCGGCGTACTCCTCCACTGAGAGACTCCCCTGGACTAGGCTCTCGAACTGCGTCTCTAAGGCTCTGAGTGCTGAATCTGGGAAGAACTTCTTCTTGAAGAAGCCCTTGAACTGCTCTCAAGTCTGCCCAGCTACCCCCACCCTGGGGTCTGACTGATACCAGGTGCGAGCAAGATCTCGCATCCGGATAGCTGTGGCCTCGATCTGAAGATCTGTTGGTATCTTGGCCAAGCGAAAGATCTCCTCTATATGTTCGATCCACTCATCGGCATATAGGATCCCCTCTGTCCCCAGAAAGTCTCTGGGGCTCATCTTCTGAAACTGCTCGATCCTCGGTGTCCTCGGCTGATGGACCACTGGTCAAGCTGCAACTGTCGTAAGGGCTAGCTCTATGCCTCTATCCTGTCGAGCCTGCTACCGGTCCATGAACTGCTGGAAGTATGCGAACATCTGTGCTGCGTCCACATACCCGGGAGGCGGCTGCTGGAAGAGATCCTCTGGAATGACCGGGTCCTGCCTCCGAGTCGGTGGATGCATACCCCCTGCTGCAGCTGCCGAGGTCTCAATACGAGCCGAGGTGGCAGGAGCTGCAGTCCCCTGGCCTTGCTGTACTGGCTTAGAGGTAGCAGTCCCCTCTATAGCATCCTCATGAATGGCACACTGCGATCGAGTCTCTACCATCCTGAAGATAGACAAACAAGAGTATCAATTTCTGAGAAAGAAGCAAAATAACAAAGGCGGACAGTTAAAATTCAAAGGATCAGCTGACAATATGGATTTAGATGGCAATAAAAGAATTTTTTCTAAAGTGATTGAGTACCTTAAAATTAATGTCCTATATCCTACTGCAGGCTGTAGTGATACTCTAATTCGAATACCACTACACTTCTAGTCTAGACCTGCATGGGCCACCACTAAAAATGTGTCACGACCCACACCCTAGAGTAAGGGCACGAGACGTGGGTACGTCCAGCCTATGCCACAGTGTCGGCGGTAGAACATTGTCCTAGGTCAACATACATCTAATAATATATATCTAAACAGTTTATACTCCCCGAATGGGGGTGACATAGCAGTAATAAACTCAATCACAACTAAGGAAGAGATAGCACAATATGAAATAGAACTCAAGGAAACAAATAGATAAAAAAGTAGTCTAAGATAATCCCAGCAAATAACCAGAAGTACATGGTCTCAGATACAGAATGAAAGAATATATACAACTCAGAACTCAAAATAAAGTCTAGCTAAAATGTCTCAAGACTACATAAAAAGATAAGCCTAACTAGTCTAGTCTAGGCAATGGGGGTGATATCCTCAGCTAGAGCTGGGTCCTCCTGAGGGTCCAGCTCGTAGGTGTCATCGAAGGCTGCCCCGTAGAAAGTGTCTAGGCATGCCTCCTCCTCATCCTCTGTAATATTTCAACAGGTCCAGTCAGGACAGGAGCAAGCACAGTACATCTCAACAGTTCATAGCAGGTTAGAAAATATAATCATACAGTAAAGTAAGATACAAGTACTGAAAGAAGTGCAGTATGTAAACAGAGAGAGAAAGCTGTAATAGAAATATCTACTATAAATAGAGAACTAATATGTGGCTAGTGAGTCAGAGTACAACATGGACATGTAAATGGCATGGGATGATTCTGATGCTACACTATGGAATAATTCTGATGCTACACTACTGGTGTATTATTCACATGTCCACTTCTACTCCCCCGTACCCCCAATCAATACACAAGGATCCAACCAGGTTATTTTATGATTCCATGCACAGGTCCCCGAAGGGTCATACATGGATGTCCCATAAATGGGGATTCTAGGAGACCCAAAAAATGGGATAAGGATTCCAGGAAGATTCTGTGATAATAAGAGTATATGTCACAAGTAATCGAAGAACCAATGAAGCATAGTGATACGCCGTGTAAGTGAAACGCACAGAACATGTAGTACCCGATGCTCCCTAAGGATAACATCTCAAGAAGGGATCCATATAGTACCAATCTGTGTGACCAACGTGACAGTACAAGTAAAGTAATTTAATGCAGGAAATAATTCTAAGTAGGATATAAAATAATCAGAGAATGTACTCGCCTGGTATCTGAGTGTCCAATATGAAAGTACTATCCGAGGAGTGGTGTCTGGCTCCTAATCAGAACAGCACAAGTCACAACAAGTCCAAATGGTAAAATGAAGTCCTACTATGCATTCTACATGATTCTAGGTCAATCTAGGCCAAAGTCAACTCTTGGTCAACTCTGGTCAACTCTAGAAGTCAAACTAGGTCAACCAAGTTTAGACTAGGTCAAACTAGTCTACCTTAGTCTAATTAAGTCAAGCTTAGTATTCCTACACAATCACTAGGTTAAACTAACATCTAGCATACAAAAATCATTTAGCACAAATATCTATGTACCCTATATTTACATTACATACCTATATGTGTAATTATAGTGCAACTATTAGGAACATCACATCACATCACATTATATATATATATATATATATATATATATATATATATAGGCTTAACATATGTACATATATTATGTATTGCAAACAAACCTATATATCCACCTATAATCAGGAGGAATAGGAAAAGAGAGAGAGTATATGTGTGTGTGTAATGTGAGTGATGAGGGAATGTGAGGGTGTGTGTGTGTCATGTATCAATTCTCTGATTTGTGTGAGTGTGCTATATGTCTGTAGAGTGAGTGTCATAGATTCAGTTTTGTATGTGTGTGGATGGGTGTTAATCTCAGTTTGACCACAGAAGAAATTCTCAGATTTATTATCAAACTTAACCCAAATCATGGTACTAATGTTTAGTTTCAGTCATATAACAAAACCCCCAAGTTTAGTCTACATATCAAACATTCTCAGGTCAATGCAATATTGGAAAATCATCATAGCTTCATAACAAACCCAAAGAAAATAGCCCATATTTCCAGATTTCAGTCATATAGTTCAAGGCTCCAATTTAACATTAAAACTCCACAACACAACTCCAAAATTTACACACAATTAGTTAATATATAGGAGAAAAGTTTTAGGGACTTAAGCCTACAGGTTAACAACACTATTGGGTTATAAAATGATGGCAAGTTCATACTAAAAACTGGAAATGATATCCAGTTCAGAAATCTGAACCCCCTTCCAGTTTTCTCATTCCAAGTTCATTTTGATATCAATAAACCTCCAAATCATACCAAACCGAACACACAATAGGGAATCATGTAGGGGAACACATTAGGGTAATAAACCAACATTTAACATCAGTTTAAAAGGTTAAATTAGCTGCTAAAGTTCAGTATTGCAAACTGGAAATGTGATAGGAAAATACTGATTGGGTAAATGAGAAATCAGTTAGGGATTTAAGCTAAAACATGAACCTATTGGTTGGTAAATGAAACAACCCATGTGCACAAGCCCCACACTCTATTTCGTGTCACCCAAGGCTGGACACGGCATGTCCAATACAAAGAAAACTCAAAACAGACACACAGTGTACTGTCTCGTGCACACGTGCACTCGTGTCGTGTACACGACACAGGACACTTCGTGTCTCGTGCTCGTGTCAATAGGTTCACCTAGTGTCCAGCTAAGTGTCCAAGCACCTGCACTGAGTCCTAGAGTGTCGTGTCCAATGCAATAAGGTCGTATCAGTGGCTAGTAAATAACAGTGCACATGCAGTAAAATCCACGTACACGATCGATTCCTCCCTCGACACGACACGGGGACACATGGGACTTGACACACGGGATGTCAGTAATTGCCCCATGCTACGTGTCAAGTGGTTCGTGTCCTCGTATCCTATAGAGGGAGAAAATGCCCCCGAGAAGCAGGGGATCCAATCCCGAGCGCGCGCGCGTGTGTCCACGCGTGTCCATGCGTTGAAATCGACACAAGCGGACACAAAAATCCACTTAGAAGAACAAGAATCAATAAGCAATGATAAAACTTAATTTCCTATTCAAAAATATTGCACAAATGAAATCGAAATGCCGTTTGAGGCATTTCGACAAACACTTCTGAACAGGGTTTAATACGTGTCCAGAACGGACACGAAACCTATGAAACCCGACACAAAAGTAATACAGACACTTAGGGGACTCCTAGGGCTTCCTAATCATGAAAAGAAATCGAAGTTTTATGGAGAAATGAGAAAGTTACCTATGGATGAACTTTAAAGAAAAATCCCCTTTGTTGAGCTCCTCTCTTGATATCCCAATCCAATCAAATCAACCTCAAACTGAAATAAAAATCCAATAACAGCAAGAACAGTAATATTAGGATCCAATGCAACTTGTTGGGGAAAAAGGATCTAAAATGGATTTTCTATGGTTTTTTGAACATGGAGACTCACCTCTTTCTTCTCTTGAAATAAATTCCTAAAGAAGAAGCTAGCCCTAGATTTTAGGAGAGATTATATAGTGGGGGAATCCCTAGGTTGGCTAAAGTGGCCGGCCATGGTGGACTAGACTAGGGTTTGCACTAGGTGGCTAGTCCTATAAGGTTAAGTCATAAAATGACTTGTGAAATCATAAACCATTTCTCAAACCGTTAAATTCCTAATTCCTCAATTTAATTCTAATGAACTAATTACCACTAACTTAAGTCAAGCTAGGTTAGACTAGAGTCACATAACCTAACCAAGTCCATACTAACTAGGGTTAACTCCTATGTTGGTCTACAAGGGTCAACACTAGTCAAAATCAATTTAGTCCAAACAATTCCAAAATAATTCCTAAAAATTCCATAAATTCAAATAAATTCTAATAAATTTAAATTACCCCAAAATGTCAAGAATACCCTCATACTAGAAATGTGGTAGTGATACTATTTGACACAAAACTTTATGGACATGTAGGACACATGACTGACACTAGGCTGACCAAGTTTTATATAATTTTATCGAGTGGTGCATGAGAAATTGCACTCGTACTGATTCAACCACTGCACACACGCGCGAAAAATCACTCACTGATACGCACGTACAGCTCGGATACGACACAACTTTGACCCGATTCAGGGTGTCAATCCCCTAGCCCTACCCCTATTCTACATGTAGACACAAGCACGACACTTCTCGTGCACCGTGTCGAGCCCTAGCAAGCTCGATACAGCTGCACAAGACACAGTTAATACATATTTACTGATACTTTGTTTTACGGGTTTTGACACCTCCGTGTACGAGTTTTTGGACACGTATAGGCTTGTATGGACACGAAGAGTTGGCACACACACACCTGTACACTTATTTCATCTTTTTATTTTGAGTTTGGTTGGATATTTAGATTTTCGAATTTGGATTCACATGTATCAGTCTTTTTCAGTTTTGAATAGGTTTGAGATTTGATATTTTTCTGATAATTGATTCTAGGTTGATTCTCAGGTTCTTCCCTCCTCTCTATGTATCCATATGTATGTTGATGTTTGGGTTTTGAAATTGTAGTGTGAGTTTTAATATGAACATGAGAATTTGGGGTTTCAAATTCCTGAAACTGAATGTTAACTGATACTTCAATTTGAGTCTGAGTTTTAACATAAAACTAGGATTTTGAGATTAATTTGAAACCGTATGTTAATGTTAAACTATGTTTAAAACCTGAGAATTGGAAGTTGGTATGTAAAACTAAGATTCGAATGTTTATATGTTACCTGAGATGTTGGGTTTGATAGGGACAAGGGTTTTGGTTTTTGAATGTTTAAAAAACCGATTTTTGTTTCACTGAGTTGAGTAATTATTGAATGTTAAATGGTGCACTTCATGAACTGATACATTAAAACTGGGTTTTGGTTTTGTCAAGTTCGAACACTTCACTGCACAATTGAACTGAGAATTGAATGACATATGAAAACTAAGTTTGATATATGAGTTTTGGTTTAAATGCAAACTGAGATTTTGGGGATTTGGTTTTAGTTTGATAGTTGGGTTTCACTGAGGTTTTGGATTTGGTTTTTACATTGTATGATAATATGCACTAAGATTGAATTACATGAAACCTGAGACCTCACACCCTTGCTTTCCCTCTTTCTCTCTCTCTCTCTCTCTCTCTCTATATATATATATATATATATATATATATATATATATATATATAGTGCTAAAGTGTAGTATGTGTTAATGAGTTAGGATGTGGTATAACTTTGTATCTTGGTTTAAATGTGACTAGAGCTATGTGTTAGATAGTTGTGGCTTACTTAGACTTGACTTGTTAGACCTAGATTAGTTGAACCAAGACTAGTTTGACCATGTTTGACCTAACCCTAGCTAGTTTAACTACAGTTGACTAAAGTTTGACCTAGTTTGACTTTAGAGTTGACCAGAGTTGACCAAGAGTTGACTTTGGCCTAGTTTGACTTAGAATCATGTAGATTGCATTGTCAATTTCATATATTACATCTTTGGATACATCATAACCTGGGTGCTCTATTTAGGACTCATTTACATCAGTTCAGACATCTATTTCCACGGTCACTCAGGATCTCAGGCGATTACATACTCTGATTATTTTCATACTTGTTAAAACTTATATTCTTGCTTTAGATGAAATTATTAGATACTGTCACGTTATTATCACGGATTGGTACTATATGGATCTTTTCTTGAGATGTTATCCCACTCGGGAGCATCGGATATAGTGTCTTGTGCTTTTCACGTACATCTTGTATTCTGTGCTTTCGCTAATCATGTATACTCTTGTGCAATCTTGTACTCTCACGATTCATATGAGCAGCATGATAAAACATCTTATTAAAGGTAATATAACTGGAATAGATCCTTGTGTATTATTTGGGTAGCGTGAGCAGGAAATGATTATGTAATCAAAATCCTCGCTTGAGTAAAGCTTGTTTATGTCCATTGTACCCTCACGTATAATGGAGTCCCATCTTATGGAACCTAACCTTTTTATATAACCAGCTCATGCTCTAAATCACTTATATTATATACAGTTCTTATTTTATATACAAACTGTCTCTCATACCGAGATTTGCCTATTTATACAGTTCTTATGAATGGCTTACAGTTTACCTTATAGTTTACTCTACTGCTTGCCATATATATTCTGCCATGATATGATCTTCTTTCAGTGTTATGTATTCGCTCCCATCCAGATTGGACCTGTTGAAAATATTACAAATGATACCAAGGACATTTGTACTACCTACTATGGAGCTCACCTAGACGGTAATTGTGAGTTGGACCCTCAATAGGATCCAGCTCTAGATGAGGACACCATCCATATTGCTTAGGCTAGATAGCTAGACAGTTTATCTCACTTTCATGTCATTTGTGTTTGTGGTTTTGAGTTGTATTATTTTGTGATTTGAGACTTGTTGTTGTAGTGTCGTTCAGACACTTGGACTTATTTTCCTTCATTGTATTTCTTTTTTGAGATTTCATGTCTATCTTATTGTACTTTCCATCCTAGCTTTGTGATTGAGTTGTACCTTCTGAGATTGTCCTCAGTTCGGAGAGTATACTTGTATAGATTTATTATACTGTTAGATGTAACCTAGGATAGCGTTCTATGAACGACACAGTGGCGTAGGCTTGATGTACCTACTACACGTGCCCTACACTGGGTGTGGGTCGTGACAGAGAGGGAGGAGGCGATCGGCGAAGAGAGCGGTATGAATGGAATGTGGATACTCGGGGACGATGGCTGGAGGAGGAGCTCGATGGCATGGTCACCGGCAGCACACGAGCCAGATATGGCGCACCGGCGGAGATAGAGGCGGGTGCATGAGGAGTCGGTAGGGTAGCGTTGTTCGTGCGATGGAGCTCCAGGATGCAACGACGGAGTTCATCAGGACGAGGTCGGGATTAGATGAGGATTTAGGGTTTCCTTTCTTCTTTTTCTCTGGTTGTTGGTGATGGTGCTTTAAGGAGTTTCTAGCAGGCGCGGGGACGACCAAGGTAATAGGGCGTTTGGGTGGTTGATGGGGATGGTCGTGGCGGGTGGATTTAGGAAGGCGGCGGTCTGCAGTGTTGGAGAGGGGCGATGCGGATCTGTGGGATCGACGGTGGGGTATGGTGGTGGTGTTGAAGTTGTCTCCGGCTAGGTCGGCCAGAGGCGGTGAGATAGACGCGTAGGTGCTGGCCTGCGAAGACGGGGTCAGTTCCGGTGAGGTGATGATGGCAATAAGGACGATGGGGATTAGGTTTATGGCAACGAATAGGTGGCCTGGCTGGACACAAAAGGGGTGGTGGAGGACCCGTGGCAGGCTATTGTGGGTGGCGGTGATGGTCGCATTGGAGGTTCTAGCAGGGGGATGGCGGCAAATATGTTTAGGGTTTAGAGGAATTTAGAATTGGGGTTGGTGTCCATTTGTCGGACACGGAAACGATGATGAATTGATGTGTCTAGTGTGTCGGACACGGAGTCGGAAAGAATGTATATGTAAAATAATAACATATAGTGGAAAGATACCCGAGGTCCGACCCGAGGCCAATACAGGCTGACACGAAAATTTGTAGACACTGAACGGTGCACTCATAATTTTGGAGAAATATGGGCTATCAAATTTATAGGAAAAAGTGCAAGGAGCCTCTCCTTAAATAAGAGGTTGAGACTCCTAGTTAGATAAGGAGTAGGAAAATTAAATCTCCATTAGATAATTCACCATTTAATTTAAATCGATTTAAAATCAATCAAATCCAAATCCAATTTAAATTTAGATAATTCCATCTTTAAAACTATTTAAGATAAATCAATATAATTTGTTTCAAATTTAAATCACTATAATTAATTAAACATTAAATCAAACAAAATTTAAAATATCTTTTTATAAATAAATAAAAATAATAGTAATTAATTTTAAAAATAAAAATATATACATGAATTAAATTTTATGTACCTCGCATGCAAGTAGATTATTTACATAAAGCATACTTTTATAAATTACCAATAAAATAAAATAAAATAGCCATTTTATAATAAATAAACAACGTTTGACAAATTTTGATGCGACACATTTTAAAAATTTAATTAAATATAAATATTTACCTTATACTATTTTGAAAAGTATACTTACTTTCTATGGAAGAAAATCTAGAATAAATTTTTTTATAAAAATATATACCTCGCATATACATATTTGCACTTGACGTACAAATACAAAAAATAACAACCAATACCGAAATAAATAATTTAAAAAAATCATAGTAAAAATTTAGGAGGTTTACATTATACCCAACTTATAAGAATTTCGTCCTCGAAATTTAGGAATAACTAGGGTCGGTCGGATTGAGAAGATAGGAAGAGTTTATCGATAAGAACTCGATCAAATTATTCGGCAAGGAGATAGAAACGAGATTCAACTAAACCGACAATTTAGATAACTAGGATAATAAAATCCATGGGTATTGTTTAGAAATGATCACGTGCATGACAACCCATCAATGTCTAAATTCGATACTAACATTAACCCTATAAACTTGCAACCTCATAAATAGGTAATAACCTTCTCAATCTTTTGATATTGTCATAATTCACCTTCATCTATTTTATTATTTCCTTCTCAAATTTATATTCAATAAACGTAAATTTACTTGAAACACTTTTCTATTCTTCTTTATTCAAATTATGCCTTCTTCCAAAATATTTATATTTCAATCTGATATGACATCTTAGCAATTCAATAAATCCAAAAACTTTGAATTCAAATAAATCTCTAATCTACCTCTATCAATATATCAATATTTATGTATACATCTATATTTTTCCTCGAGCTAAATTTCGATCTTTCACAATCTCCTCAAGAGTAGAACCTCAACAAATTTCCAACTTAAAAGAATTTTCTCGTTATTGAAAATCACCTAATAATCATCATATCAATGAAATCCTTAAATCTTCAAGATTTCAAAACTTTTCTATTATCACTAATTGAGTAACTTTGGAAACATTAAAACACCATTTTTTCCTCATGGCATTATTCTTTAACATTTCAACTACTAGTGCTTGTTCCATACTTACTCCAAATTTCAACATAGGGTCTAATCTTATTTATACCTCCTAGTAGTGTACTCATCTTAATCAACTATACCATAGTATCCTCTTGTTGTCACTGAAGGGTGTGATGACTCAATTCTCATCTAAGGAAAATATACTAAGGAAGAAGTTGCATCAATCACGAAGGAGTTTAAATAAAAATCCTTGAAGAGGGAAGCCAAACAAATGGAAGGAAAATACGGTAAGGTCCAATGGACGTGGTAAGGGTTTGGAAATAAATAGTAGTCTAACACAAGAAATAAAAGGAGTAAGGGTTAAGAATTCAAGATAAAATGATTAGAGTTAAAGGGTACATGATTCCTTAGAGAGAATATTGTATGATAGTCATCTAGGTTAGGGGTATGATTTAAGGAAACGATTTTAATCATTCTTAAGTTTCAAATGATTATAGGTCACGATAATAGATCTAAGGTCGAGAAAAGGGTGAGTAACTCAAGGAAAGGTTGTAGACACATGACTTGATCGATGGCTAGCTATACTCGTGTATATACAACTATCTTGGTCATAGGGGAATACTTTGTGTTTATGAGCGTTTGTTTTTCCGAAATAGGTGGCAAAAAAGACAATAAAGAGTTCAAGGAAGATGTGATCGAATATAAATATGGGGTTTAAAGACGATTGAGTAGTTCAAAAAGGAGTTGTCAAAGTAGTCACGGATGAGATCCTAGAGGATAAGTTTATTTGTCTTAATAATCTAAGTCAACTATATCTCAATCCAAGTAGAATAGTTATATAAAGAGCGAACCAAGTGCACTACGGTTGATCAGACCAAAATACACCGGTTCTGATTCGACATTATGTTATTGGGGGCCCCCAATATAATATATGTCCTTGAACAAGCTCGACAAAAGAGTAAGCTTGCAAAACTAGGCTATATTAGCAGCATTAGTCAAGATAGTTCACAAATATAAGTACGTAAGGAGATGACAGAAAATGTGAATAGTCCAAGTTCCACTACTAGAAATACCCCTATTTTGCAACAGTTTTACTGCAATGCTTATATGGGTGTTGCTAAAACTATAATTTGCAACGGTTACGTAACAGTTGAAATAACCGTTTCTAAATTAAATATATTTGAAATGGTTAGAGATTAACGTTGCCTAATACACTTTTTATACCAGTTCATAAATGCTTGCAAAACATTTTTCTTTTTAACAATAGCCAAACAACGATTTTAGAGAAGTGTTGTCAAAGTGAGTTGTATGTGCAACAATTATGCAAGGGTTCTAAAGATCTGTTACAAATTTGTTAATATTTTGCAACAATGACATAAATCCTTATAAAAAGGCTCATTGTTAGCAACAGTTGCACAACAATTTTTCTAAGGTATTGTCAAAGTGAGTTGAATGTGCAACGATTATGCAAGGGTTTTAAGTATATGTTACAAATTTGTTAATATTTTACAACAATTATAGAAAGCCTTATAAAAATGCTCATTGTCAGCAATAATTGGACAACAATTTTTGTAAAGTCTTGTCAAAGTGAGTTGAATGTGCAACGGTTATGCAAGGGTTTTAAGTATATGTTACAAATTTGTTAGTATTTTGCAACAATTACATGGAGCCTTATAAAAAGGCACATTATTAGCAAGAGTTGTGCAACAATTTTTGTAACTAGTTGTGATTGGCTTATTATTTATAATAATTATTCAATGATTATTGCTACTAGTTGTAATCTTTTTGTTATATAACAACATTTGTGAAAACCATTATCAAAAAAAATAAACAACCGTTGTAACATATTGATCTTGCAACAATTTGTTTATATCTATTACAAATTCAATGATCAATTTGACTTTTGTTTAATTTTAATACAAAGTAGGTATTTAGAATCAGAATTACTCATTTGAATTTTAAAATATTAATTGGTCTCTTGTTCGTTAACAAAAATTGTTAGAGAATTGATATTTAACATTGATCCAAAATCCTTAATCAATATAAGTACTTAAATGTGTGTGTATATATATGAGCCTTTAGCCTAGTGGTAAAGAGGAGGTATGTGACTTGGGAGGTTAGGAGTTCGAGCCCCAATGGGGGTGTTTCAAGTTTTTATTTACCAAGGGTTATTTGCAATGGATATTAACTGTTGTCGATTATCCGCAACAGTTTTTAACCATTGCATGAAACATTTAGGCAACGTTTATCAACCATCGCACAATAGTCACTATCTAGAACGGTTTGTTAATCGTTACCAAATATATTATTGACAATGCAATGTAACTGTTACGCATTAATGTGCGACCCGTTGAATAATACGTTATTTGCAACTATTTATAGGAATGTTGTAAAAATCTTCTCCAACCGTTGCAAGAAGAATCCACAATGCTCAAATTTACAATGATTTCTATAACTGTTATGGATTGATTTTGGAACGGGTTATATTATTTTTGCAATAGTTTTCGACCGTTGTAAGATACACTAATTTCTTGTAGTGTTCCTTAAGAATCTAAGTCTCTTTCGGCGTTTATGCCTATACAGTCATCCTATAGTCTTCTTGTCTAAGGCCTTGGTTGACCAAATGAGTTAGGGTCCTCTAAACTCTATATTCTAGGTAAACCTATTAGTATTATTTTTAGTGGGTCATAATGTCAAAGGGAATGTTAGATCGTGACGCATTGTACCCAACTTACAAGATTTAAACTAGTAGTGTAATTGAGTAATGGAACATATACTCCTAGTACGAGTCACCTTCCTATCCCCCATTAAGCACGAGCAATAAGGATCACAATAGGAAAGAAATCAAACAAGATGCAAATCAAGGTAGTCAAAAGAAAGTTCAAAATGAAATCAAGGATGGAGATCAAGTATGTGGATGAGATTCTAGATTCTAATCCTATATGCAAGCTTGCTTGGTATAGTTACATAACCAAATAATTTATTCGTCGACCTGCATGGGCCACCACAAAAATATGTAACGTCCCAGTCCAAAATACGTAGGACTAGGTACGTAGACATGCCAGCCGTATAATAATTATACGTAAGCTATAAAATACAATATAACCATGATAACTAATCTCATCCACAAAATAAAATAATAATGATGTCATAAATCAACTTTGAATTATCATTTGTACAAGTTGTTGGACGAAGACAAATCCACTACCAATCAAAATAAGAAGTAATACATAAACAATGAAAGGATTTGTCAAAAGTAGCAAAGGTTGATCCAAGATCACGAATAGAGAAGATCATAGCCTCGGCTAGAAGACCTATGAAAAGACAAGAAAACACACACACACCTAGAGAAATCCACCAGGTCCTCAGAGGGACATAACAATATACATGAAGAATATGCCATATAAACTGAATATAAAATATACTAGAAAGTCGCAAGTAAAAATAAAGTATTCCAACTATAATATGGCCCAACATCACATCATCAAAATAGTAGACTACTCCAACAAAATAAGGACAAGGGGTGGACACTATTCCATGATGTGACACTGGCCCATGCCATGACTAGAATAGAGCGTGACATAACATAAACTATGGTCACCTAACCATTCTAAGTGTAAATGCATTTTGAGAACAGTGCATGGTTGCATGACTACCAGGTCAAGTCAAGATAAAAGTACCTCAGTAGCGAGTCTAAATACTATATATCATTCCTCAGTATCGAGCGAGTCTATAGCATAAAGTCTACCTATCGTTCCTCAGTAGCGAGCGAGTCTATGATAGATAGGGAGGTAGTCAACGCCCAATTGTGTTCTCCCTACTCAATGTCCTATAGTATAACTAGTAATTGTTAAGTCTTTTAGTAAGCAACTATTAGTAGTTTAGACCTAGCACATGCGCACGGGTGATCAACCAACACGCAACTACCTCTATATGCTACTCATATCTTATATATATTTTGTGGCACAATCATGACAAAGTTTATGACATACTCTAACAAATGGTAGTCTCTTAACTCTAGGTCCATATACAAATTGAAAGATAAAAAGGAAAATATGACTCACATTTGCATCATGTATAACTGAAAGCAAGTAACTAAATCATAAACGGTAAAAAAGGTGCAACTGAATGAACTGGAAATAAATATGTAGTAAATATGCAATAACTAAAATAAAGATGCAGACTAAATATAAGCAGTAAATATGGCAAGGTATCTTGCCTGTCGTGGCACCTGGTGTGGTACGATGATCACGGCGACACGAAATGTTGCTTTAGTGTAAAAACTTCACAAAACGACCTCTGATAATGGCACAGACTGTTCCATCGAGTCCATAATAGTCAATTTAGTTAAGAACGATATGAGGTAAGTCCAAATTACAATAAGGTAGGGAATATGACAAGCCACTGACAAGATTTTATAGTCGAAGAGATTTGTGTAAACATTACACATACTATTTTAGAAAAATACTTAAGAAATAAATTTTATTATAAAAAATAGTTTTTAGATATATACTTGAAAAGTAAAAATTTATTTTTAAGCAAAACTATTATAGGTTTGTCAAAATAAAATTTTAGGTAAAACTATCTGTTAAAATAATTAGATAATTTCTTTGAAATACTATAAAATTTATAATTTGGAGACTAATTTTTACGGGTCCAAATATTTTTGGATAATTATTTATGAATCTAGAAAAATTTGTTTTTAGGCCAGACACCATTTTTAAGTAAAAAATTTGACTATAAATAATATATATTAGATTTCTAAAATCCTTAGAATCTGGCCAAAAATTATTTTCAAATTATTACTCATATATGTACCTATATTTATGCTTGTACATATATATACAATATATCTATATATATACAATATATCTATACATATATACAATCCTACCTACCTTTTATATACAAAAATATATACATTGAAATAATGATAGGGGAAACAGTATTATTGCTGTAATATAAAAAAGATACTAATAATAATAATAATAATAATAATAATAATAATAATAATAACCAAAACCAAGAAGATGAGACTAAAAACAACAATAATAACAACAACAAAATCACAAAAACCCAACATAACAGTATTACTGCCATATGCTGCTCTTTGTAAAGACAGAGACGAAGCAAGAGAAAACAGAGAGAATGGGTTTGAAGCGAGAGAGAGAGAGGAAAAGAGAGAGAGAGGTGAGCGAGTGAGAGAGAAGCTGGAGTGGAAAGGAGAAAAGGAATATAGAGAGGGAGAGGGAGGAGGCGATCAGAGGAGAGAACGGGAAGAGCGGGAGGCAGATGCTCGGGGACGGCCACTGGAGGAGGATCTCGACGGCGAATGGGCCAGATGCGGCGCACCGACGGAGAAGGATATGGGCGCACGAGGAGTCGGTGGGGCAGCATTGTACGTGCGATGGAGCTCCGGAATGCAACGATGGAGTTTTCCTGGATGATGTCGAGATTAGATGAGGATTTAGGGTTTCTCTTCTTCTTTTTTCTCTGGTTGCTGGTGATGGTGGTGCTGTAAGGAGTTTCTGGCCGAGCGCGGTAACGGCCAAGGTGATAGGGGGTTTTGGTGGTTGAAGGGGATGGTCATGGTGGGTGGATCTAGGAAGGCGACGGTCGGCCGTACTTGAGAGGGGCGACACAGATATGTGGGATCGACGACGGGGTACGGTGGTGTGTGGTGGTTGTCTCCGCCTAGGTCGGTTGGATGCGGTGAGATGAATACGGAGGTACTGGCCTGCCAAGATGGGGTCGATTCCAGTGAGGTGATGATGGCAGCAAGGAAGGTAGGGATTGGGTTTGTGGCAGCGAAGAGGTGGCCTGGCTGGATACGAAGGGGGTAGTAGTAATGGAACCATGGCGGGTTGTCGTAGGTGGTGGCGATGGTTGCGTTGGAGGTTCTGGCAGTGGATAACGTCAGGTATGGTTAGGGTTTAGAGGAATTTAGAATTGGGGGTCCATGTGTTGGACATGGAAACAGTGAAGAATTGATATCCAGTGTGTTGGACATGGAGTCAGAAAGAATTATATATGTAAAATAATATCATATAGTGGAAAGAGACCCAGGGTTAGACACGAGGCCAACACAGGCTGGCACGGAAATTTGTGGACACTGCCACGGTACACTCACAATTGTGGAGAAATATGAGCTGTCAAATATATGGAAAAAAGAGCAAGGAGCCTCTCCTTATATAGGAGATAGAGACTCCTAGTTAGATAAAGAGTAAAAAAATTAAATCCCCATTAGATAATTAACCATTTAATTTAAATCGATTTAAAACTGATCAAATTCAAATCCAATTTAAATTTAGATAATTCCATCTTTAAAACTATTTAAAATAAAATCAATATAATCAATTCGAAATTTAAATCACCATAATTAATTATATATTAAATCAAACAAATTATAAAATATCTTTTTATAAATAAATAAAAATAAAAATAATAAATTTCAAAAAATTAAATATATACATGAATTAAATTTCATGTACCTTGCATGCAAATACATTAGTTACATAAAACATAGTTTTCTAAATTACCAATAAAATAAAATAAAATAGCCATTTTATAGTAAATAAATAAATAAATTTGACAAATTTTGGCACGACGCATTTTGTAGCTTTAAGTAAATAAAAATATTTACCTTATACTATTTTGAAAAGTATACTTATTTTCTAGAGGGAGAAAATGTATAATAAAAATTTTGTATAAAAATATATACCTCGCATATACGTTTTTGCACTTGACGTACAAATACAAAAAATAACAACCAATACCAAAAAAATTAATTTTAAAAAAATCATAGTGAGAACTTAGAGAGTTTACGACATGTGGACAAATATTCAAATTTGAGATGTTGAATATGAGATACTTTATTCGACAATGATGATGTGATACGAATAGGTTGACGGTTAATGTGATTCGATTATTTTGTTGAGACTCCGTCGAAATGGAATTGATGGCCCTTGAATAGTTAGCTTTAGTATATAGATCAATGTGGATACGAAGGAATTGGAATTGAAATTGGATCGTTGAGAAACTGTATGTCAGATTTGGATTTAGATGCTAATGTTGCTGGATCGATCTTATTCGATTGTTGGGTAAGTCCAGAATGAGCCTCTGTAGGAATTAGTTTTTTGAGGATGACCATAGATAGACATGACCCTAGATACCGTAGGCTACATAACCAATTGTCGGCATAGTCGGTAATGGCGATTAGTCGTTCAGATAGAGTTTATACCCATAGGTTTTGGTACAGTTCCTTGGAACAGTCGATTAATTGTTGGCCCTAAGAATAAGAAATTAGTATGGTCTGTAGAAGCCGTCCACTCTAGGGGAGTTACCTGAATGATTAGATTTAGTCGTCTGTATAGCTAGCCTTTGAGACTTAACTGAATAATAGGGTGACCATTGGGGACCCATAGTACGACCCTTTTGGTATTAAACGAGAGATGGTGATAAGTATGACCTAAGGAAGTAAATGCTGCAACATGAGCCTCAGTGATGTTTGACAGTTGAGAAGTATTGTGTCGGCTTAAAGCGGGAACTTCACGTGGGGTGAGACTTGAGTTGTATGTATCGAGAAGTAAATAATTCCATAAGATGGAATCGATTGCTTAACAAAAATGACAGATCGATATCTAATGTCAGTTAGCTAGAGTAACCTTGAATGTTGCATATCAAGTTGAAAAAATGGATCATTGCTCAGAAGTTTGATTATTAATTTCATAGTTGAAAAAGAAGTTTGGAATAGTATATTGCATGATAGATATTATATTGGATGGAATGTTGCATGGGAATTGTATTCTTGGCTCGGATAATTAATAATGAGTGACCTTCAGATTGGATCTTTTAAGAATGATGAATCGTCTCGGTGGAAAATGTTGTTGGATTCGGGAAGGAATAGAATTGTATTTGATTATTGTGAACTCTTAGTATGGTTGGTTTCAAGTTAGACCCTTGGCTCGAATATTAGAAATATTATGCTCGGATTAGTAACTTATATGAGTAGTCCCTGATGTTAAGTATTTGTGGCTTGAAAGATAGAGATTGTGACAAAATAAACAAAGTAATAATTCAATTGAAAGGATGTTAAGTTGGATTTTTGGAAGAAAGTTGCACATGTATCTTATGAAATTGTACTAGGACGGACGTTGGTTGAAATGTATATATTTTCGGAATGCCTTAAATATATGTATGAATCCAAACGAAGTAATAGGATGTGACCAAGATAACACTGTCGGAAAAATATTAGTGAATCAATAAGGAGTACCAATATTTTGGAAAAGAGAAAGACGGATTGAATCATTGGTGAATTAAGTGGTATAGTTAGATAACAATCTCAAGATGGTCGAGTGAGCTGAAATGATATTTAATTTAAGCTAAATGTGTAACTTGTTGTGACTAAATAAATTAATAGAATGAGTTGTTCAGTTAAGTCTCAAGGATAAAACTTTTTCTGATTGGTATATTATGTAATGCTCCTCTCTGCACGAGGCATTTGGTTGGCTTGTTTGTTTTAATTAGAATGTTGTACCGTAATTTGTGTTGGAAATCAAAAGATTTAAGAATGTTGCATTCTTCTTTTTGGCCTGATGAGATGTGTTTATGAAACATATTTCGTCGGTGTGGCTATGTTAGGTGGGGAATATCGTGCTTTGTGTCGAACAATCTTTGGAGGACCCGTTGAGTATATATATGATCGGAACAGAAAGACTTGCATGTTAGAGGAATTGTCCCTTTTCCCTACTCTTTTATGCTTAATAAAATGGAGTACTGTGTTACTAAATTATGTTCCTAAATGTCCCATGTTTTAGTTGCTGAAATAGTTGAGATGCACTTATTGAATACTGCAGAATGATAGTACTTGAGTAATAAACTGCTAATGTAAATTGATGCCTAGAAATGAATGATAATGTTGCTCATGTTAATGCTGCTGAAATGAATGAAACACTTGAATCATGTACACTCAGTATAACTGTTGCAAAGATATGAAATGCTATAAAATGAATGCTAATGCCCCTATGAAATGAATGGAATATTGTATGTCCCTTTAAGAACTGAATAATGTGATAATGTTACTATAAATGAATTAATACCATGTAAAATGATGATACTTGGGATCATGGAGATCACCAAGTGTGGAAAATAGTGTGAATAATGGAAATGATTAGTCGTTGAACACGGCTCGGATTTGAGATGAGATGTTGTACTGTTGGATCACTACCAAAATACAGTCAATTAGCAACGGCTGTTTAGCGACGGATTCTTTCCGTCATAATTAGCGACGAATTTACGACAAATTACCAATGGATTACCGACGATAAGCTAATAATTTTTTTTTTAATTTAAGGGTGAGATAAGGTCTCCAGTCCGTCGCTACGACATCGGAGATATTGCGATGGATTCTCATCCGTCGCTATGCAGCTGACTATTTGGCAGAAAATACTGGGAAAAGCGGCGGGACACATTGTCGACTACGTAGCGATGGATAGTATGTCGGCATTTATCCAGGATAGCGTCGGCGTAGCGACGGATATTATCCGTCGCTAGTTCGTCGCTAAATATATGACCCTGACTTAAATTGAAACGACAAAACTTTTCATTCCCTCCAAATTTTACTCTCTCTTCTCTCTCTCTCATGCGGCTCTCTCTCTCCCAAAGGTGATCGGCATCCTCTCCAGCAGATATCTCTCTCCTGGTAATCCTCTCTCTCTTTCTCGCACGGTGGTTGGAGGGCAGCGGGGGCGTCGGGGGCTGTGGAGGCAGCGGGGGCGTCATAGGCTGCGGGGGCGTCGGGGGCTGCGGGGGCGATGGGGGCGACGGGGGCTGGAGGGCGGTGGGGGCTGTGGGGGTTGTGGGTGGCAGGGGGGCAGCAGGTCGGGGCAGCAGGTCGGAGGGGAGCGAGGGGTGGGGGCGGCGAGGTGTTGTGGGTGGCGGGGCCGCGGGGGACGGCGGGAGGGGGGGAGGTTGTGGGTGGCGGGGGGTGGGGGGCTGCGGGGGGTT
This sequence comes from Iris pallida, assembly GCA_029216955.1. Classification (NCBI taxonomy): domain Eukaryota; kingdom Viridiplantae; phylum Streptophyta; class Magnoliopsida; order Asparagales; family Iridaceae; genus Iris; species Iris pallida. Next base: position 557,343 of record JANAVB010016198.1, on the reverse strand, counting down.
GTGTGTGGGGGGGCTGCGGTGGGCGATGGGGGCTGCGGTAGGCGACGGGGGCGGCATTGTGGGTGGCGGAGGGGGCAGCTGGTCGGAACAGGGGGTCAGGGGAGTCGACGGGGGGGGGGGGGGGGGGCGGAGGGGGGTTATGGGTAGCGGGGCTGCGGGGGGCATCGGGGGGTTGTGGGTAGCGGGGGGTGGGGGGGCGACGGGGGGTTGTGGGTGGCGGGGGCTGCGGGAGGCGGCGGGGGCTGCGGGTCAGGGGGGGCACAATTGGTATTTTAAAATGTATACAGGTTGAGTTGTTTAAATACACTGTTACACATGCATTCCCTTTCACAGTTTTGCTAATTTGAAATCGAACTTGATTTGCTAATTATGATTATAATGTATGTATACAGGTAAGTGTATGTTAAATGCATGATATAAAATATGATATTTGTAGGTAATGGTTGTGTGTTACAGGCTATAGCCATATGAGTTGTGTTATAGGCTATGGCCATATGAGTTGTATGTATATGTTATGTTGTATGATAGTTAGTAATTGAAAGAGGCTTGATTTCATATAGGTTTAGTATTGTATTGGTATAGGTAGGCTTACCTATAGGCTATTTAGCGACGGATTTTTATTTTAACGATGGATATTTAGCTACGGCTATTTAATGACGGATTTTTTCCGTCAAAATTAGCGATGGACTTTCGGTAAATCACCGACGGATTACCGTTGAATATTTAGCTGCGACTATTTAGCGTCGGACTATCGGTATCGGACTATCGGTATCGCACTATCGGTATCGGTATCGAACTATCGGTAGCGGACTAATGATATCGGTATCGGTATCGGACTATCGGTATCGGTATCGAACTATCGGTATCGGTATCGGACTATCGGTATCGGTATCAGTATCGGACTTTCAGTATCGGTATCGGGCTATCGGTATCGGTATCGAACTATCGGTAGCAAATCCACATCCTCGATCGTATGTACTTATTGCCTATCGTAGCGGATTAGTATCGGTATATCGGTTTGGTATAGGTCGTATCGGATGATATTGACCTTAGCGAATTGGTATCGTCCTATCGAATATGTATTGGCCGTATAGCTAGGATTCGTATTGGCCTTATCGATTCGGTATCGGCCATATCCGATAGGTATCGGCCGTATCGGATATGTATCGGTCGTATCAGATTAGCATGGTGGAAGGTTTAGTAAGAACTGTACTTGGATTTTTCTCTTCTCGAGCTAGAATACCAATTTGAGAGAGTCACGAGAGAGTAAAAAACCTCATAGATATTGATGTTTACGAGAGTGATTGGCCAATTACAGTAATATACATGCTATATTTTCCATCAGGATAGGAGAGATTGAAGGCAATCACATACAGAGTTGTATTTCGGAAGAAAAACTCCTATAAACTCTTTGTTCACAAAGCAAACTATAGAGAATACAGAACAAGTATCGAGTTCATAACCTACTTCGCAAGAGAAGTATCTTACTGTTCAATGTCATATTAGCATGAGATAACTGATAACATTAAGATACTTCTCTTACGAAGTAGGTTATGAACTCGATATTTGTTCTATATTATCTATAGCTTGCTTTGTGAACAAAGAGTTTATAGGAGTTCTTCTCCCGAAGTACAACTCTATATGTTATTGCTTTCAATCTCTCATATCCTGATGGAAAATACAGCATGTATGTTACTGTAATTGGCCAATCACTCTCGTAAACATCAATATATAGGAGATTTTTTTACTCTCTCGTGACTCTCTTGCAATGGTATTCTAGCTCGAGAAGAGAGAAATCCAAGTACAATTGTTACTAAACCTTCCACCATGCTTATTCGATACGGCAGACACATATTCGATACGGCCGATACCTATCGGATATGGCCGATACCGAAATGATAAGGCCAATACAAATCCTAGCTATACAGCCGATACATATCGGATATGTATCTACCAATTTGCTAAGGCCAATACCAATTTGATACGGGCTATACCAAACCTATAGACCGATACTAATCTGATGCGGTCGATACTAAGTACATCAGGCCTATATACTAGCGGATCCACCAGTTACATAATTATATACTAATTCTGTTTAGTTTGTCTTACGATACAGATTTTTACATCCAATCTGTGATGGATCGTTATTTTGTAGATCATACATGGATGTACAAACGACAATACGAGAGCAGAATATGTGTGAGTGACGATTTTCAGGCAGGCGTGGAAGTGTTTCTTAAGTATGCCATGAGCAAAGCTCAATACATGGACGGTAATAAAATTAAGTGTCCATGTCGTAATTGTCGTAATAGACGTTAGGAAGAAGTGGTGAATGTGAGAGATCATTTGACCCCTAAGGGTTTCGTACGTGATTATGGCCTGTGGTTATCGCAAGGTGAACTATATGCGGAAAGACAGGTTGCGAATGCTGCTACTTATATTTTTGATGATAATACTGCAACGGATTTTGTAATCGAAGATAATGAATGCTCTGTTGATTATGGAGACCTGCAGAACCTTGTACGAGATATGGTGTACGACGCGACAGGGCCTAATTTTGATCCGGAGGATCCTAATCCCGAGGTGAAGGAGTTCTATGATATATTTCAGGATGCAGAAACTCTTCTATATCCTGGTTATGAGACTCATTCCGTACTGTCAATGACGATGCGGTTGTTGAAAATAAAATCCGATTTTAACTTGCCATAAACTTGCTATGATCGTATTATACAACTAATCAAGGAAGTGTTACCGAAGGAATCAAAGGAGCTTCCAAAAAACTTCTACAAGTCGAAGATGATGGTCCGACAACTAGGACTGGGGTACGAAAAGATAGATTGTTGTCGTAACGGATGCATGTTGTACTACAAAGAGAACGAGGACATAGAAAGTTGCAGCTTCTGTAATGCGGATCGTTACAAGCCAATCAGTAGAAAAAAAGTCAACTAGAAAATGACGTCCTTACAAGTATATACATTACTTGTCGATCACGAAGCGCTTGCAAAGGATGTATATATCTCAGAATACAGCAGAACACATGACGTGGCACAACGTAGAACGCACAAAGGACGATGGAGAATTGTCACAACCTTCAGATGGAGAGGCGTGGAAATATTTCGATTTGCGTCATCCAGATTTTGCTGCAGAGCCTAGAAATGTACGTCTAGCACTATGTTCTGATAGCTTCGCCACTTTCGGGCAGTCGAGATCTCAATACTCCTGCTGGCCGGTCATTCTTATCCCTTACAATCTGCCATCATGGATGTGTATGAAGACTCCTTATATGTTCTTGACAGCTATCATACAGGGTCCCAAAAATCTGACGAAGAACATCGATATATATTTACAGCCATTAGTGGATGAGCTGAAACAGCTGTAGGAGATCGGCGTCGTGATCTATGATATTTCCAGGAAATAGAACTTTCAGATGAGAGCTTCACTTATGTGGACAATTAATGATTTTCTCGCATACGGTATGCTGTCGGAATGATGTACTCACGGCACCATGTTTTGTCCGATATGCATGGAAAATAATAAGGCGTTCCGCCTTAAGCATAAAGGAAAAAAAAATTCTTTGATTGTCACCGTCAATTTCTGCCCGTGAGTCATCCTTGGAGAAAGAACAAGGACGCGTTCAGAGCTAAAAATAAGAATTTTCTCATCCGTTTGCCAGATTTTTGGGATACCATATTTGGGAAGATGTAAAGGACTTGCCCATTGTAATGGAAGATCCATCGAACAATCGTGTCGATGGGTTCGGACAAAGACATAACTGAACCCAACGGAGTATCTTCTGGGACTTGCCTTATTGGAAAGATAATCTTATAAGGCATAATCTTGATGTTATGCATATCGAAAAGAATGTGTTCGATAATGTCTTCAATATCGTCATGGATATTAAAGGAAAGACGAAGGACAATCCAAAAGCAAGACAAGACATTGCCAAGATATTCAAGCGTCCTTATCTAAACTTGATACAAAGGGGATCTGGTGGACAATTAACTAAGCCGATAGCACAATACACATTGAGCAAGGAAGATAGATTAATAATCTGCAAGTGGGTATCTACTTTAAGATTTTCCGACGGCTATGTGTCGAATTTGTCTAGATGCGTTGATCTCAATGAACGCAAGCTAACGGGAATGAAGAGTCACGACTGCCACGTATTTATGGAAAGATTACTGCATATTGCTTTGAAAGAGTTGTTACCTTCTGCTGTATGGGTTCCATTGGCCGAACTATCTACATTCTTCAGGGATATTTGTTCAACTAAGTTGACGGTGCAACACATGGTTGAACTTGAGGAGAAGATTATCTTAACAATTTGTAAGTTGGAGAAAATATTTCCTCCTAGCTTCTTCGACAGCATGGAGCATCTACCGATTCATCTAGCATACGAAGTCCGTGTCGGTGCATCTGTTCATTATCGATGGATGTACCCATTTGAAAGGTACATAAAAATCGATATAATTTAAGTTGAATTTCAGTGGATTTTAAAATTTATTCTTAATTCTCAAGATAATTTGTCTCTCTAGATACCTACACCATCTAAAGAAGAAAGTTGGCAACAAGGCTCATATAGAGGCTTCGATATGCGAAGCATATCTTATCGAGGAGGTGTCAAACTTCTGCTTCATTTATTTCTATACTCATGTTAAGACAAATTGAAATAGACCTCAAAGGAATGACGAAGACGTTGAGGATGGAGGTATATTCAATGTAAGGTGTAAGCCTGTTGGGGCTAGTAAAAAATGGTGGTTGACTGACGACGAGTATGATGCCGCTCACCGATATGTCTTGTTAAATTGTGACATACAAGAAGTGAGAGATTTGGAGAAGTAAGTGAGTACACTTGCACTCGTTATAATCTCTAATTTGATGAAGTAAGTGACTACACTTATATATTCTTATTCTCTCTAACAGTGTATTTGAGATGAAGTCAAAATGAGGACACCCGATATTACCGATGAGGGACTTCAAAGAGAGGTTGATTGTACATTTCTGTCATGTTTGGCAAATACGTAAGTAACTAAGATAATATGTTATACGACTACCATTAAAATATAGGAATCTAAAACATTTAAATTATAAATATTTGTTTACAGGTTTTATTGCCTGAAACAACACTCACAAATGAGAGTGTTCGTTATCTGGCATTGGGACCAAAGAAGCAAGTAAAGACTTGGCCAGGCTATGTCGTTAATGGCTTCAGGTTTAAGGTAACTCAGAATGCTGTAAATGTCAAATTTATCAATGACGACATCATTACCAAGGACTCCGGTGTTCGCATAAGAGGTACCATCTATGACGATGAGCCGGACTTTGACTATTATGGAGTGCTTCGGGATATTGTAGATTTATAATATACTGCCCCATATGATATGCATATTGTGATGTTCAAATGTGAGTGGTTCGATACGACACCAAATATCGGTTGGAGAATCGATAAACAATTTGGATTTGTCGATATAAATCATCGCAGGAGGTATAGAGGGTCCGATACATTTGCGATAGCAAGTCAGGCTATTCAAGTCTACTATACAAGCTACCCAAGGCATCATAGAGATTGATTTGACTGGTGGACAGTATACAAGATTAAATCTAGAAATACATTCAACGTTGGAGATCCAGCATACAAAGAGGACCAGATCAAAAAGTCCCAATACTTGGGACAACAGTCGGATATAATAGATGTTGAAGATATTGTTGAGGAAAATAGAAGGGAGGAAGAGGTTGATACACAAGACTTAGCTGTCAACTAGGGGAGAAAGAGGCATCTTATCCCAAATATTGAGGCAGAAGAAGAAGAAGAAGAAGAAGAAGAAGAAGAAGAAGAAGAAGAAGAAGAAGAAGAAGAATTTGATGGGGATGAGGATGCAAATGAAATCAACGATGAGGATAAGGATGAGGATGAGGATGAGAATGAGGATGATGATGAAGACGAGGCCGAGGACGAGAACAAAGACAATGACAATGATTAGTTTAAATATTGTTGTATATTAAAAATGCTTCCAATTACGTGAATTCAGTTTGACCTCATAAAAGCAATTACATGAATTCATGTTTTTTTTGTTCAATCATTTACTTATTGTATTATTTTCTTTTTGTAGATAGCACTCCTAGTCCTTTTTGTTGCGGCGGCACTCGTCTTCCTGCTGGTGGTATGTATATTTTAGTTTAGAATTTTATATTCATTTACACTTCTATATTGTTAATTATATTTATGTGTTCTATTTATATGTCATGATGGCTGGCCATGGTCGTGCTGCTGGTAGTGGTCGTGGTGGTGGTGGTGGTGGTGGTACTGGTGGTCATGGTCGCATTCAATCTTTCCGGGATGTGACCCCATCCAGCGAACCCGACCCGGAGATTACCCCGGGCACAGACTCATCCCGCCATCGATCGACAACTTCATCGAGGCATGAGTCTCCATCCGCTAGCGAATTCATTCCGCCAGTAGATCCACCAGTTACTGCACAGTGGGCCCCGGAGTACCCCATACTCGGTTCCATTCGGTTACTAGGGATTACATGTGCGGACCCGCGGATCCTCCGACGGTACCAGAGAGGCCGATAGGCGAGTTCCGACGAGAGCTATGGCCCGCGGGGTCCTCGTAAGTAAATTTAAGATAATTTATTAAATTTGTTTTATTTATTCAATTTAATAATCCAGTCGTTGCTTCTTTGTAGGTTTTTTCCTTTTAATGTTGCCAGGTCTCTTGGAGAAATTATCAGGGCTAACTTCCATGGTCCCTACCTCAACTTTTCATCGGTGCCCCAAACTTGAAGTACGTCTGGCTCGACGAGTTGAGAGTATATATCTATATCTTGGGGTTAATTATTAATTACCCTTTAATCAACTATTTTTTAAATTACGTGATAATTGAATTTGTATGTTAGACGACATTCTGGTGGCCCCCCATCGCGAGGATACGATCCATAGGACCTACAGAAGCGCTGCCTCAAAAAAGATACGGGATATGATTTATGACCTTAAAGTGGGACAGATGAGGCCGAATTGGATCCGGCAGGACTATTATAAGGAGCTCTTGGATATGATGGACACTCCTGCGTACAAGAAGAAATCAGAGAAGGCAAAAGTGAACTGACGGGCCGCGAGGCTTCATACGGGGGGATCAAGGCCCCACGCAACGGCGCTTGTAGATCTGGTGAGATACCGCAAATTCATTTCACTATCGAATTCGGTATTATTAATATATAGAGTTAATTAAACTCTACGAAAATTTCTTATGCAGACCCAACGTGCAGTAAAGGAGGACAAGGGACCAAAATTGGTCACCATGCACGATGTGTTCCAGCATACGCACAAGAGGCAGAAGGACGGGACCTTCGTCGATGATAGGGCTAAGGAGACCGATGTAAGTACTTATGTTTATGAGATTTACGTTAGAATTAAAAGTATTCGAACAATAACTTAGGTAAACTTAGGATTCACACTATAACTTAGTGAAACATAGGATTTAGATTACAACTTAGGTAAATCTTATAGTATAAACACATTCATTTGATTGGCTGCATATCGTGAGGCCCTTAGTCGAGCTCAGTCAACTGCTGCCGAGGATATCGGTAAAAGGACGCCCGCCCGGACGCCCTCTTCTATGGTCGCTTGCAACGACTTGTTCGTAGATACCGTCGACGGCTTTAAGAAAGGGCGCCTGTACGGAGTCGGCTCCCTAGGGCCGTTGCACATGGTGACTGAGAGATTTCTACCGACATCCCCTTATCCTGCGGCCCCGGCAGACGATGATGTGAGGCCACAGCTTGTACAGCTGCACGAGGCAGTATCGTCCTTGCGGGAGAAAATTGTCACATACTTTTTGCCTCCGTCTGCTGCTGCCGGTCCGTCTGCTACTGGTGGAGGTCCGTCTGCTACTGGTGGTGGTCCGTCGGCTGCTGGTGCCGGTCCTTCTTCCATCGCTCATCTTTCTTTCAACCTTGCTGCCCCTCTGGTACTGCCTCCGACTGTGACGGCACTCCTTGACCTCATGTTGCCAAAGCAACTACGCCGACTTTCGGACAGTATCTTCGACGGATTGCCACCGTACATAGTAGAACAGTATTATCGTCGATCGCAGGAGGGAGTACCACCACCGGACAATCGAACTCCTCCTGCTTCTTGAAGTATTGTATAAGAATAGTTTTTAAATTTGGAATATTTATGGGAATTTCAGATTATAACGACGGATATTAGTTTACGATTTTTGGATAATTGGTGTCTATTTTATATTGGTTTGGGCGATGCATATTTGTGATTATATTTTTTCTATGTGATTTTTGGATAATTGGTGTGCATTATATTCGTGTGTGATTTATATTGGATTATATATTGGTCTATGTGATTGTATATTGTGATTATATATTGGTCTGATGTTCGGATGTTGTGTGAACAGGGAAAACTCTACAATTTTTTTAAAAATATCTCAGTTAGCAATGGACTAGTGACAGATTAGTGACGGATAAAATCATTTACCGACTAAATTTTGACGGAATATCCGTCTCTAACTGGAGAATTTCCAATAGTTTCCAGTTAGTGATGGATGATCGACGGATAGTCGACGGAATACCTTACATAGCGACGACTTTTCGACGGAACATCCGTCGGCAAGGTTCTGATGGTATGAAAGTGCACAAAACAATAGCGACGAATATTTCGTCGGAAAGCCGTCGGTTTGTCATCGGATTAAATTTGGCGACGGATATTCCGTCGCCATGTGTAGCGGCTAATTTGCGACGGTTTGGCGACGATGGTCGACGAATTAGCGATGGAATATCCGTCGCCATGGTTCTGGCAAAGTCAAGCATTTTCAGAACTCAGTCGATGGATTATCCGCCCCTAGTCCTTCGCTAAGCCGTTACTAGTTAGCGACGAAAGGCGACGACATAGCGACGGAACAATCCCCTCTGATAGATAGTAACGACGGTTTACCGACGGACTGTCCGTCGCTAAGAGTCTTTACAATTCAATACCTGATACTTGAATTCGACGAAAGACCATCGGTAAGTCGTCGCTAATGCAACGAATAATGACGACGGGAAGCCGTCGCTATTCCGTCGAGTGACGACTACGTAGCGACAATTTTTTTTAGCGACGAGCTGATTGCCGACAGATTTTTTTGACCAATATCCGTCAGTGATCCGTCGCTAATCCGTATTAGCGACGGATGGTCGACGGATGTGGCCGTCGGTAAAGCAACATATTTTGGTAGTAGATTTGCTTACTTTCAGTTATTTTACCATACACTTGTGTTTATCGAGTCCGATACGCATTCGCATGGTCATGGACGTACTTGTGCAGAAGTTTGAGTAAGTTTCCACAAATATTACCTGGGGTACTAGGACTGATTCGACCTGGAAGGAAACATTGGTCGTGTTACAATGACACGAGGTATTGTGGGACATTTGGCTAGGCTTGCAACCTATCTGGAATGGTGCATCGTAATACCAGTTGGAAAGTCCTTTATGATGTAGTTTTACCAACGACCACTAGTCAAATGCATGTTAATGAGCGTCTTATGCAGGCTGAATAAGTATATCATATAACCTATATTTTATGCAGGTGCGAGGGATTCGACTATCGGTAAAAAATCACTTAAATGTGATATATTTATTTACATGTTAATTCAACTTGACAACTTATCATGTTAATACAAATACTGCTAGAATGTTGCCTTGCTATGAACACTGTTTAATCATGACATACATGCTAACTGTTGCTATAAAAGTAAACTGTGAGGATACATATTGCCCATGAATTACCGTTGCTCCATATGAAATGTAAACTGATGCTAGTCCCAAAATAGAAAGATCACTCTTAATAATGTTT
>JANAVB010016198.1:485000-542500 GCA_029216955.1 Iris pallida | reverse complement strand
GACACCACGTACCCTAATTTTGGCACTCTTGTATTCCCATCAAGTGGCATATCCTTATCTGGCGTGCTCTCCGCTGAAAACTTCCGACGGACGACTCTATCAGATCTATCAAATTTAGCCTCGCGTCCAGATGCCACTGCTGTACGGAGCCAACTTCAGAATCGGCAGAGCACATCCTTCTTTTTGGAGTCCTCGCGAATCAGATTTGGCTCATTCTCCACAATAGACTTAGTTTGGCCCTCCCCCCGGCCGGGGGCTTCCACGATCTCCAGACCAGCTGGAGCTGCTTCCATGGGCATCAGATCGTCGTAGCCGCTGGTATTTGGGTCTTATAGAAGAACAAAAACAAATTCAGATACGACGGACGTCAACTCCTCCTTCCTCAATTATTCAGAGAGGTCATCCGATAAATTCTCAAAGCCAGGAGGCGATGCTCTCACGCCCCCAACACTTTTTTGAAGGCCCTTCTTTAGGATTCTTCCGGGTTCTCATGCTCCTCCTGTCAGTGGGCGTCGAGATCTGGTTCCTTTTTGTTCCCGCGTAGTATGTTTTATTTTGTTCTGGCTGCGTCTTGCGCGCTTACTTGTATAGGCTTCGGCATTTTGCGCCTATTCCTTCAATAAAGTTTTCGTTCTCCAAAATATATATATATATATATATATATATATATATATATATATATATATGAATTGGGCTAATGGAAATATTAGATTTGGGATTTTAGTATTTATTCTTCTTCAATATTTAGCCTACTAGGATTGGGCCAAAATAGTCAATATTGGACTGAGCCCTAAGCCCAATGAATGTGTTAAATCAAAATTTTAACTTATTTCTTATGTTTAATAATTTTTTTAGTATGGGTTATTGTGGAGCTTTTGGGTTTTATATAATTGGGCTATTAAAAATATTTATTAACTATTTAGAGATAAACTCATGGGCTTAAATACTTTAGTTGTATATACATAAATATATATTAAATGAGGGGTTTTAGTTGGCTTGTTAATAACTGAATGAGAATTGGGTTACATATTTGGCCTAGTATACTTTTGGTTATAAAAAGGGCTTTCAAGGTATATTTTTGACATGGACTTATATATATATATATATATATATATATATATATATATATATATATATATATATATATATATATATATATATATATATATATATATTCTCAAATGAGTTTTAAAAATACTTTCCAAACCTACATATTATTTTTGGACTAAATACTATTAATAAATTTTATTCTAAGTAGCTACAAATATTTTCTAAGGGATATATGGGCTATTAGATTACTTTTCTAAATCAAGTTGTCTCTTAGATATATTGTTCTTGATCATGAATAATTCAATACTTGTTATTTCCTTTGCTAATTCGGACTTCTATATGTTGAACCTAGCTAATTGGACTGTTATGGACTCAATCGAACGGTTTGTCCCATCATTAGAGGCCATCTTATGAGATTTTAACACTGGAGCCAATTTTGTGCCAACATGATCATCGTACCAGTAGCCTCAGGCAAGATATCTTGCCATTTACTGTTTATTTACCTTTAGCTCATCATATGGATTTATTTATTTATTTATTTATTTATTATATATTACTTAGATGCGAATTACTGTTTAGTTACGTTTTTCATTATTTTATTTATTTTTATGCACATTGACCTAGAGTTAAGAGACTGTCCTATGTTTTTGCTGCAATCATTGACCTTGACACCTGTGTGCCATGAAGTGAGAGTCGCATATAGATACGAATTTGCGTACTGACTAATCGTCGGTGCGTATAGCACATTATCCTAGGGTCATGCGTTAGGATATAACTGCTAATAGATTTCCATAGAAGACTTAGCAGTTATTAAAGATAAAACTGTGTTTTGGAGACAAAGCATGTTGTGTGTCGTAGAGACGACACATATATTGTATCATAGGGGGAGGAGACAGCTATTATATGTAGGGACTACTATTTACTTCAACATACTTTTCTGCACCTGTGGGGATGAGCGCTACTTATTGCTACCCTTTACCTAATTTTGTTTGTTCGGAGAGCCCCTGCATGGAACATTGTCTTCAAAAGTGTATGTATAGGTGACCTTTAACCATTCCGGTATACGTACTTTTCTGAGTAGTTCATGTACTTATGCCTGATCATGGCATAGAATGGTGTTTTACCGCAGAATAATGTGCCACACCTTGTCCTTGTTTGCTTGTAGGTATGGTTCACTATTTCGATGATAAAATATTAGACAAGTATGGTGATCCAGATTATTATTGAGTAATTTATATTAAGTTATATAGCATATTTTTTTGTATCTTGTTACGTTCCTTTGAGGACCTGGTCATCCCTCCAGGTATAAACGATCGACAGTATCCCGAGGAGTACGAATTTTGGACTAGACTCTTCCTTCTCTTCTCTTGCAGACTATATGACTTTCTCTTAGATGGTGGACTTATTTATTGTTATTCTTTACTCATGTATTCCAATATATTCTTTATAATTCACTTGGTAGTGGATTTGTCTCCACACAGCAACTTGATCATTGATATTTTTCATAATTGATTTAATGATATCATTATTCCTTATTTTCTGTGGATAGGATTTAGTGAGCCATGACTATCAATATACTACATATACAGCTTATATATATTTATTATACGACTGGTATATTTATGTTCCTAGTCCTACGCATATTAAGACTGGAGTGTTATACTTCCTCGACCTCTGGTGCTGGGCCCTTGTCCTTCTTGGCTTTCTTCAAGGTAGCAATAGATAATGAAGCCATACGGGCCATGATATCTAGGGTTTTTGGATGTGTGTGAAAATAAAGAAATTCAAGAAAAGATTTCTTCTCTTTTCACTAAGTCCTACTTATAGGCGAGCTACCAGTCTGGCAATAGTTCAAAGTGCTCCCAACTTATTGCCTCATCAGAGACTTCGTTACTTCACAGAGTTCCAAACGGATGAAATCCATCCGGCCCAAGGACTCTACAAGTCCATGCTTGTGTTCAAAGTATTCCAAACTCATTTCAAGTTTGTAAACTTTGAAGGGGGTCTTGTAGAAGCATAGAAAATGCATAAAGCTTGCTAAGCCTAAAACATCAGGCCCTAATGCAGAGGACAAAAGCCCCTCCATGGCTCCCTAGACAAATGACAAGTCTAGCAATACTCGAAGTCTAAGAACACTGGATCCTCTACGGTGCACCGTTAAACCAGACCTTTGGAGACCTTGGTGGCAACCGATGAGGACACCCTGTCCCAGAAATACGTCTTCAGTAAAATTTTGAATACATCAAGTCGTCCCATGTGGCTAGATCACCAGAAGTCCTCATAGGCTAGCTCTCCAGAAGACCTCATAGGCTAGCTCTCCAGAAGTCCTCATGCGGCTCCCTTTCAAAAAGCTCATATACGGCCAAGGCATCATATAGCCCACATATTTCAGGAGATTTCTCATAAGAATCTCCACATTACGTGTATTCCTGAAGGCCGATGGTTCGTACCCCTGGTCGAGCCATACTAATCCTACCATAAACAGCTGGAAGAATCAAATCTTCTATTTATGTCGCGTGAGTCATAATCACCCAATTAAAATGAGAGATTTCCTACAAATTGTAGATCATGTCACGTGTCAATAAGATCGAACTTCCTAATTTAAATCTCGTATTTATGGCGTGTACGTTATGACCAGCTCATTCAAATGGAATATTGTCCTAAGTTACTATATGTGCTGCTTATCATTCCTGATCAAGCCATATAGCAATCACCCATTACCCATTATTGTTACAACTCAGGATATTCCAATCCACTTCTGGGATCTCTGCAACCAATCGATGTCCGATCAGTGCCACGTGTCAACATGATCGAGCCGAGCGGTTAATTAGTTATCTCATACAGTTGTGACAATCTGAATTGCGTCTATACTGCAGATGATCTCTCTTCATCAATGCCACCTACATAGTCTATCGTTGACGATGGCTATAAAAGGAGGTACATTCCTTCAGAGAAAGAATAATAGAAAAAGATACTCACACACATATAGAGAGAAGAAATTCGGAGAGCACCACAAACCTACACAGGAGATATTCCATACAGATAGGATATCGAAAGAAGCCAAGGCATATCGATCGTCAATGGAGCAAAGGAGTCACTACAGTACTCGACCCCCATCGTTATACTTTCCCAGATCTTATATTTGTACTAAAAGACCCTCGTTGTTAGGTTCCAATATTGTACATTTTGTTGTAATCCAATAAAAGAAGAAGATTTGTTAAACAAACTTCTATTCTTCACACATATGTTATGGCAACAACACCAAGTCAAACAACACTTGTTCTCCCAAGAGCACTGGGCCTTCTACGAGTGTACTGCAAAATAATTCCCTAGTGGTCGCTTTGGCGACCGATGACAGCATATCACCCAAAAAGCACGCCATTGACAGATAAAAAGGCAAATGAATTCCCTCCATACGGATGGCCTCCCCAGAAGACTGCATGCGGCTCTTCTCCCGAAGGCTGCATGCGGCTCCCTTCCTAGAAGCTTTTATGCGGCCAAAGCCCAAGGTGTCTCTGAAGGTCTATCACGAGACCAAAATTTTTATATTACATGCACTCACGAAGGCGGATGGTTTGTGCTCTAAGTCGAGCCACCCCGATGCTACGTTTAACGACTGAAAGGATCAAATCTTACATTTATGGAGTGTGAGTCATAACCTTCTGATGAGAACAAAAAATGTCATATTTTTATACCTTAATGTTTACCACATTATGCTCATTTCATGACTAAAGGTACTCAATATTTTTCTATTTTGATTTAGGATGCAACTGGAGGCACTAAGTGCAAAATGGAGCTAAATAATAATTTTGACAGTTCTGACACCATTTAGCAAAATGAGCATAACCCTCTCATTCGAAATGCAATTGAGGTGATTCAAAAAGATTTGGAAAGCTAAGACAAAGATATAAATTTTATACTTTGAGTTTTTTGAGAGTCAGGCTGCATCAAAGACAAAATTAGGCTTGAAATTGAGTCAATGATGTTATGAACGAAAATATGAGCTAGAATTACTATTTTCCTACTTGTTCTATGACTTTGTCTTATTGTTTGAAAAGTTGTAACTATTAAAAGATTTGTGGGGAGATATTGTGGGCTTCAAACAACAAATTTAGAGTGTATAAAAGGGGTAGAAATCATAAGAAAAGGGGAACAACATGCAACTCTTCTTCTTCTTCTCCAACCTTTTTTTTGAAGTTTTGATGAACATGTGCGGCTAAAAGTCTTATTGGTCGAAGGAAACAGAATCCTTGGAATCAATAAACTTTTGAGATATAAATTATTTTCATATGCTTGATTTATACTTTGAATATGGAATGTTTTTCTATGCCCACTTTCGTGGTTGTTTTGTTTAATTACTAGGATGCCTACTAGTTTATTATTCATTTTGATCTACTGCAAAATTAGATATCGAACCCGTAATTGTTTGATTTTTATAATTTTTGAAGCAACCAAGATTTAGTGAACGGTTTTGTTTTATTTGATCTTAGAAGAAAAACTTTTGAAAAAATTAAATGCAACCGCTTGTGCTTGTGTTGTTTTGCTTTATCGATCTCTTGGTTCTTTAAGAAATTGCTAAATTAAATCTTCAACGCATGTCTCATATTATTTAGTAATTAAAGTTAATTAGGTCGCTTGTATCTAATTTACTAAGCCTAAGAGAGATAGGAAGATACTTCCAACGTTGAATATTCAAAATATGTGTTAATTTATGCTTGCATTAATGATCAATTTGAAGGTCTCAATGGTGGATGTTGACTGAGGCCAATAGTTGTCCCTTTAATTGATTTCAATACTTTCAATTGTTTTTAGCTTTTCTTAAATTTGCTTTTATTATATTCAAAACTCTCCCCCATGCTTCTTCACATAGCATAAAAGTACACTAATTGCTCTCAGTAGGACTGATCCTTCCTCTCACTACTACATATAATTTTATGTTTTAAGGTTTTATTTTTGGGTGCCTTCGATAGCATACCAAATTTTGGCACCGTTGCCGGGAAGTAATTTTAGTTATTTTCTTCTTTATATTCTCTTAATGAAATAATTTTCTGTTTATTAGAAAAAAATTGAACAAGATATGGCGACCAATTCTTAACAAATTGGCACTTGGCTAGATCTTCCATCTTGGCATGCTAATAAGGTAATGTTTCTTCTCTTGAACAACAAATTGTTAGTTTAACTTCTCTTGTTCATTAAATAGTTGTAGGTAACATGCAAACAATAATAGCTTGTGGGATTTGTTTAGTAGTAGGGCATCCAACTGATATGTGCCCAACTCTTTAAGAGGAGCCCAGTGAACAAGTGGTTATGGCATATGGTTTTCCTGGACAACCATAAATGAATCCCTATTCAAACACTTACAATCCAGGGTGGGGAGGTTGTCCCAATTTCAACTAGGAGAATCAAAATCAGCTCGCCAATCAAAATCGCACAAGTTACCAGCAGTACAAACAACCATACCCCTATGAACAACAATCAGACCAAGCTTCTAATTAGTATTATTTAGAAGATATTGTTAAGTCTCTTGCAACTAATGCCTTGGAATTTCAACAGAAGACAAGGGCCAGCATCCAAATTCTGAATAATCAACTGAGTCAAATGGCGGCAATAATTAATAAGTTGGAGACACAAAGTTCAAAAATATTTCATTACAAATTATAGTAAATACAAAAAAAATGCAAGTACAATCATTTTGAGAAGTGGTACAGAGGTTGATATCCTAGTAAAGAATGAAGCTACAATGTCAAAACAAAAAGAGAAACAATGCTACAGACACGAACATTCCTAATAACGATGTAGTATCTAATGCATGAGAAGTTTTTGAACTTGATGGCAAAGCTATATTGAAAGTTAACATAAGTGAGTATCCCGAGAAAGTGCATGAGGAGTTATCTTTGAGTTCTAATTTGTAGGAAACTGTAGCAGCATTAAATAATTTTCTAAAAATACAAAAGTCGGGTAACTTTCGTTATATAGCATTACTAATTTCTAACAAAGGCATTTACCCTTTTTTATAGACTTGTATTCAAGATGTGAAACACCAGAATAGTTGCATTAAGTGTGCATAGATTCGAGACAACGACATATTAAACAAAGGTGCTGTTTGGGAGGCAACCCAAAGGGAGTTTATTCTTATTCTGGCAATTTTTATTTTATTTATTTTTGTCTTTTTCTTGTATTTAGCCTTACATTAGGGACAATATCAGTTTTAAGTGTGGTGAAGGGTATTTAAATTAGTTTAAGCAGTTTTAGTTTTTGATTTTTCTCTATGAAAAAGGATTTTATTATTTTTGTGGTTTTTGGTGATTTTTGGTTGTGTATGTCCTGAACAAGATCAACTAAGTTTGAATAATTCATAACATGATTGAATAAGTACCATTTTTTAACTTAGAATTAATTGGTTTAATTATTTTTCTTGAGAATGGTAGTGACTGAATTTGGTAGATAAAACATGTGAGGTTTTGAGCCTTTAGACTGACACATCAGTCTCACTATTTTCTTTGATGAGAGATATTTTGCCATAGTTTGTTTCTCTAGAACTTGCTTTGATTCTCTTCGAGGTCACATTGACACATGCATTCATAAACATGATTAAGGCCCTCTTTGCTATACACTACAAGCCAAATAGCCTACCATGATTTTATTTTTTCTTTGTAATATCCCTTTGAGCATTATTGCTTTTATTTTTGTGAACCCACATTACAAGCTTTAACCTGGAAAAAAAACTTTACCCAAGCGAGAAAGCTAGTGGAGCATTATGATATGCATGAGTGTACAAAGAAATAAGTGTGGGGGTGTCTGAATTTGTTGTATGGCTATGACTAAGGAAATGGAACACATTCTTATTCTCAAATTATTGAGTTCCAATATTGTTAAAAAATGAAAGAAATAAATAAAGAAAGAAAGAAAGAAAGAAAAAATTGAGAAAGAGAAAAAAAAGAAAAAAATTAAAGAAAAGAAGAAGTAACGAAAAAAAGTTATGGAGGAAATTAAAAAGTTATGGAGGAAATTACTTTTGATATCCATATCATAATTTCTCCTAAAATTCTAGTAAAGGAGTATATTGAATGCTTTAAAGGGAAATTGAAGAAGCTGCTGAATATAGTGATTAATTTACATGTTCTATATATTTGAGCTTGAGTTGAGTCATTTTTGCTCCACTAGTTTTGATGGCTTTTAAGCTACACTCCCAAATATATCCTACCTTGATCCTAAGGCCCGCAACAACCAATAAAAAGTTTATGATTTGTGTTATGCATGTAGTCCAAGTGGTGGAGAATGAGAAGATATGCAAGCTTATGGTAGATCATTTCTTTTGGAATGAATTTGAGTGAAACACATACCCTTCAAACACATGAGAGTTGAGTGTTTATTCTCGTGAGGGTCTACCAATTTAATTTACTCTATCTTCATGTACAAATACTTACTAAGTAATTAGAAGTTGTCTAAGAATATATTTTCATGATATGTTATGAGTTTTGAAGAGCTTGGTTATTTTTTATTTATGGCATTACAACCTTGATATTCGTTTTAAAAAAGATAAATTAGAATTTTTTTCGAGGACAAACAAAAGTTAAGTGTCGAGGTATTTGATGAGAACATAAAATATCATAAAATACCACTTTATGCTCATTTCATGACTAAATGTACTCATTGTTCTTCTATTTTGATTTATGATACAATTGGAGACATTATGTGCAAAATGGAGCTAAATAGCAACTTTAGACAGTTTGACACCTTTTAGTAAAATGAGCATAACTTCCTCATCCGAAATGCAATTGAGGTGATAAAAAAAGATTTGGAATGCTAAGACAATGATCTGCCATTTTGAGTTTTTCAAGAGTCATACTGCATCATGGACAAAATCAGGCTTGAAGTTGAGTAAAAATGCTATAAACAAAAATAGGAGCTAAAATAACTTTTTCCCTACTTGTTCTATGGCTTTGTTTTATTGTTTGAGATAATGTAACTATTAGAGAATTTGGGGGAAGATATTGTGGGCTTCAAACAGCAAATTTAGAGTGTATAAAAGGAGTAAAAATCATTAAAAAAAGGAAAACAACACACGACTCTTCTTCTTCTTCTCCAACCTTTCTTTTGAAGTTTTGATGAATATGTACGGCTGAAAGTCTTGTTGGTCGAAGGAAACAGAAGCCTTGGAAACAATAAACTTGTGAGAATTAAATTGTTTTCATATGCTTGATTTATACTTTGAATATTGAATGTTTTCTCTATGCCCACTTTTATAGTTGTTTTTGTTTAATTACTAGGAGGCCTACTATTTATTATTTATTTCGATCTACCGCTAAATTAGATATCAAATCCGTAATTGTTTGATTTTTCTAATTTGTGAAGCAACAAAGATTTAACGAACTACTTTGTTTTATTAGATTCTAGGAGAAAAACTTTTGACAAAATTAAATGCAACCGCTTGTGCGTATGTTGTTTTGCTTTATCCATCTCTTGGTTCTTTAAAAAATTGCTAGCTTAAATCTTCAATGCTTGTCTCAGATTATTTAGTAATTAAAGTTAATTAGGTCATTTGTATCTAATTAACTAAGCCTAAGTGAGATAGGAAGATACTTCTAATGGTGAATATTCAAAGTATGAGTTAATATATGCTTGCATCAATGATCAATTTGAAGATCCCAATGGTAGATGTTGACTGAGGCCATTAGTTGTCCCTTTAATTGATTTCAGTACATTCATTATTTTTAGCTCTTCTTAAATTTACTTTTATTATATTCAAAACTCTCTCCCCCATCCTTGTTCATAAAGCATAATAGTACACTAATTGCTCTCCGTGGGATCGATCCTTTGTCTCACTACTATATATAATTTTTAGAGTAAAGGTTTTATTTTTGGGTGCCACTGACAACACACCACCGTCCCATTCAAATAAGAGATTCCCTCCAAATCATGGATTGTGTCACATACCAATGCGACAGGGCCACCTCATTTAAATCTTGCATTTATGGCTTGTGTGTTATGACTGCCCTATTCAAACGAGAAATTTTCCTAAATTACTTCATGTGCTGCGTATCATTTCTGATCAAGCCATATAGCAATCAGCAATAACTTATGATTTTTACAACTTAGGATCTTTAAATCCACTTCCTGGATATGTGCAGCCAATCGTCGTCCAATCGGTGCCACATGTCAACATGATCGAGCCGAGTGGTTAATCAGCTATATCATACAGTTGTGACAACCCATATTACGTCTATCTTGTAGAAGATCTCTCCTCATCAATGCCACCTTTATAGTCTATCTTTGATGATGGCTATAAAAGGAGCTACGTAACTTAAGAGCAACACACACACACACAAAGAGGAGAAAAGATACAAAGATACACAAACATAAGGTATACACAGGATATATCCTTATAGAGAGAATATCAATAGAAACTAAAGCATACCGATCGTCAATGAAGCAAAGGAGTCACCGCAGTACTCGACCTCAACTGTCATACTTTACCAGACCTTATATTTGTACTAAGAAATCCTCGTTGTTAGGGTACTGTGTTTTACTCTCTGTTGTAATCCAATAAAAGAAGAAGCGTTCTTAAACTTCATTTTTTTAACATTTGTTATGGCAATGAATCTGGCGACTCTGTTGGAGAATGCCTTCTCCTCTAATGAGAAGGCAATAACGCAATTCGATACCGTTATGTTGGGATAATCGTAGAAGACGATGGTCGTTCGCTTCAACCAATAAGCTTTCAAAGACATGTCCTCCGGGGATTCAAGCCCCTCCCCTAGGCTGACGATGCCTAAGAAGACACGCAAGGTCTGAATGGCCAAGGTCACTTTGCCACCCCCTACGACTGCAGAGGATGCTCTTCCAGCTTTCGTGGAGGAAGCCTCGCATCCATCCCGTTCCCAAAGACTGGAAGAACAAGGCTCGACGCCCAGGTTTCGGCAAAAGAAAATAGCACGATGCAGGGACCTAGCGGCTCGGAGCCTTCCAGGCCATTACGGCCTCTCCTTGTTGAAACGGCCAGTGGCACTCTCTACCTTGTGTGCCAACAGAAGGAACGAAGATGTCCTAAGCCTAAATCAAGGCGTGTTGTAAGCCCCCTAATTTTTGGATATTATTTTAAATTTTATTTATTTATTTAATATAGTTATTTATATTTTAAACTCGATTTTATAACGATATGACTATAGACGTACTTTTTCATAGCTTTGATTTTTGGAACATAAGACATGCCCATCTTTCAAAATATCCTTCATGAGTTTTGAAGTAGACATGTTGACCTTCAATTTGGTATATCATGTACCTTCCAAACTTGTTCCCTAACATCTTTTTGACTTCGTGTAACTTTGGATCAATTTAGGCCATTTGACTTTTATCATAATTCTAGACCTAACTTCCAACTCGAGTTTGGGGCTCGACTAAGATCAAAACTATTTGATCCAATATATAGGTTTGACCAATTTTGAGCCTACGACACACATGTCAGGGGTGTACCACTCAATCGAGTTCCCCTGCGCTATTTATTCGTGAATGGCACAAGAGACTCATTGTCATTTTCCGATTCAATTTGACTAGAAAATATGTATGGACCCTAACCTAGCCAACCCCGCTAGATAGAGCCATGAATAAATGGCCATGACCTACTAGAATTATTCTGAACATTTTTATAGGATCTTGTACAGTCAAGTAGGTTAAATACAATTTTGTATATATATATATATATATATATATATTTTATATATATATATATATATATATATATATATATATATATATATATATATAAAATATATATATATATATATATATATATATATATTTTATATATATATATATATATATATATATATATATATATATATATATATATATATATATATATATATATATATATATATATATATTTATTTAGTTGAATTATAAATATATATATGCTTATGATGGTTTTATATATATTGATGTATAAGGTTTATTTATATATATATTTTAAATAGTGTTACAAAAGGCTTACTATTTAATTCTTGTAAGTTATGAATTTTATTTTATCCATATATATAAATATATATGATTTATTCTTTATATAAGGTTATATATATATATATATATATATATATATATATATTTTATATATATATATATATATATATATATATATATATATATATATATATATATATTTATATATATGTATGTATGTATGTAAAATATATATATTTATATATATATATATATATATATATATATATATATATATATATAAAAATATATATATATATATATATATATATATATATATATATATGTGTGTATGTATATAAATAGCTCCCCTCTATGTAAAGGTTTCGGTATTTTGCGCCTGTATACAAATATATTCTCAGGTTCTGACCAAAAATATATATATATATATATATATATATATAAATATATATATATATATATATATATATATATATATATATATATAAATATTATATATATAAAATTATATATATATATATATATATATATATATATATATATATATATAAATAAAAATAAAATATATATATATATATATATATATATATATATATATATATAAATACGTAACCTATAGGTCGACCTCCCTCCCACGCAATTAAACCCAGTAGCAGCCGCGGCACCGTACGTCGCTCAGCCACCTCGCGACCCAAACCTTGACGCCATTGGTCCCCGGTGTGCCATCTCTTACGGCTACATACGGCCAGGCACGCGGCGACAGACCGATAGCGACAACAGAAACATAGCAGCGGTAACAACAACAGTCGCGGCTGGTAGAGCAATCGTACCCTGCGCCCAACCACCACCGACGACCCCTCTCGTGACCCGCGCGCGACCCTGGCGAACATCTCGATGTATCCCGGACGTCCCTGATGTAATTTATAGTCGATTCGTGCGTTTCGTACGAAATCTCGACGTGACACGCACAAATTTGAATCCATAATTTTGTCTCGTCGTAGTAACTTTAGACGCATTTTTTGGAGAATTTGACCATTTGATCGTCGATCCGATTCTTCTATCTCAATCTAGGTATATACCTCTTCGCTCACCGAAAATTTTATCTGTTAATTCGATCATTTGATAGATCAAAATTGACCACCATGTTGAATCACGTTTAATTTGGGAAGATTCGTGGAGCCAACTTCGCAGATTCGTTTCTCTCGTCGAAGCTCTGGTTGATGAACCCCCAACGGTGCGCACCAGGTATAACCACCTTCGTGCCATTAAATTTTTACTTTCATAGGATGTCATTTGGTTGGTTGAAATCAATGCCAATGTTGGATGTTTGAAATCGTAATTTCCAATATGTGAAGTTATAATTTTGAACCCAGGACATCGGATTCCAAATCTAACACCCTTTTGGCCCAAAATTACTATTTTGCCCTTGTGTCTAGAATTGGACTTTTGTGTAGCCTATCCTAGCTATCATGCTTATTCCGGAAATGTTGTCAATATCTGTTTCAGCATCCGGAGATGTTTGCAGGAGTTTCACCTTTACTGTTTCATTAAGATTGACGAGTTCGTTTGCAGGACATCGTCGAATCATCGTGCAACCTTCAAGCAAGATACCTTACCAACTTGCACTAGTACTTGATTCATGATGTTTGTGTGTTTGCTAGTATTTTACAATAGTAGAGTGCGTCCAAGTATGACTTGGGTGCCATCGATATATCAATTGATATTGGTGTACGTGCGTGTGTGTCTTGACCATATGTGATAGTTGACATTCCCGACGTGTTAAAGTTATGCATTATAGCTTCCTTGACTTGTTGACATGTCTCATATACGACACAAGAGTGAGGATCATAGAGTCGGCATGAACCTACGTATTCGACTTGATACCGATATGGATGGTTCGTGTGTCAGTTCATTTATGGACTAGCGGAGTCTAGATAGTGACTTTCATAGAGAATCGTCGAGCCATGGGTATGACTTGTGTGATACATGGGCAAAGAATACTTCTTGGACAATGAGCTAGCCCATAACCTCATTGGATTGCCTGGTTATGGGTTCATAGTTTCCCGATTTTGGGTTTTTATTCTTATTCGATATTGCTTCTATTCACCATTCAAGACATTGTTTGAAAACGTTGTTTCAAATTTGAGGTTTTGATTTGTTTCCTATATAAGATTTTGTTTCCTATTCGTGGCTTGTTTTCTATTTGAGAAATTGTTCTATTCACGACTTTGTTTCGACCTTGTCTCCTATTTGAGATATCGCTTGTTTCATGGATACTTGTTTCCTATTCACCCATTGATTCTTTTTACTCATAACCTAGATTCCATTCGAGATTTTGAGATCCTGTTTCTATTTCGGGACTTTGCTTTCATTAGAGATTTTGCCTCCTATTCGAGATTACGTTTCCATTCCAGACTTTGAATATTCAGTTCCTATGCACAACTTGTTGAGACCTTGTTCCCTTTTCGAAACCTTGCTTCCTCGTCGAGATTTCCTATTCGAGATTTTGTTTTTATTCACGACCATGTTGATATTTGATTTTTCTACTAAAAATTTGTGTCCTAGTAGAGAATTCGTTTCCCTTCGAGATCTATTCGAGATTTCGTTGTTATTCAGGACTTTTTCCTATTATATACTCTGCTTCCTGATCACTACTCTGGGACTTTGTTATCTATTCGGGATTTTGATTCCCTATATGAGGTTGTTGCCAATTGAGATCACAGTTTCTATCCAAAATTTCGTTTCAAGTTCAAGAACTATTTCTAAAAATATCTTTGACGTCTCTTAGTACCAAATAAAACCCTTATTTTCTAAAAGATCGATAACATCATCTATTATCTTGAATTGGACTAATTAAACTCCTTTGAATTCTCTAAAATTTTGGAAATTCCTATGGATAAGGTTGAAAGACTATTCGATGACCTATTAAGGTGTGGCAGTTGCGCGCTGCAACAACTGCCTGGATTATGGAGACTGAGGGTTCACTGCAGCCAATAGTGTACTAGCGAGACAGGAACTATAAGTTGAAGTGATTTCATACATTCAAAAGTTTTTGAGTATTATTAAGACCTTGTTATATTCTCCATATCTTGATCTCTTGGGTTGTTTTATCAATGATTGTTGGAAAGTGGATAAGGTTGACAGAATATTCGGTGACATATTGATATTCGAGTCATGGAGCCGAAAGTCCACTGCAACCAGATATATACTGGTGGGGTAGGGATTCTAAGCAAAGTGAATTCAAATACCTATATGTTCTCGGGTAACATGGAGACTATATCCCTCTTTCATACGATTATTGATTTTCCTTGAAAGACAAATCCATGTACTCACTTTCGACTTGATACTGATATCTCCTGATTAGTTCTATATATTTCCCTTAACCCTTGCAAATTTTCTTCTTGCATTTTATTGTTAGAGCGTTATATTTTCACATATATTTCGATTGTGTTTTATCCAAACTTCGACCTTAATCATGTCTATCCAACCGTGATTTTCCTATCTTGTTCTAGTCCATCTGTGCTAACTTCGATTCAAATCATGCTTAGAAGATCGTGCTTTCATGATTTTATTCTCTAAAGTTATAACTAAAATTCATGTCATCTCGTGCCTATCACGTTATTTCAAACTCCTTGCATGTAATTGTCATACTTGACCAATTTTGATCATTATTGATCATGTCATCTTACCGTTGATTTCGTCATGCTAAGTCATTCATGTTCCACCTCTGGTCGTATCAAGAAATCCTGATCGTGCCTATATTTTATACGCTGTACCTATTGATCTTACCTGATATTTGAAATTTCGTTTGACCGTGACCAAATAAACTATTTTTTAGCCAAGACTAAAAATGACTTTAGTTAACATCTCAATTTAAATTGCCCGTTTTCATTTATTGTTTGTCTCAATTGAAATTATATTCTTAAATCATGATGTTGCACCTTTGAATTTCGAGGACAAATTTTTTTTAAGGGGGTAGATTTGTAACCCCACTTTTTTATTTTAAAAAAATTTAAAAACTATTTTATATTATAGTTCCGATTTAAATGAATTTCAATTTTGGAGGGAGATTTGAATTAATGGTAATGTTGTGAATTTTGAGTTAGTTATAACTATTTGATCGTCCCCAAATTCTCTAACCTACATTCTAACTAATTTTTATATGTTTTTTGCAAATACTAAAAAGGGAGAGGACTTATGCACAATTATTTCTGAGCGGGTGGGGGCTATTGTAATATTTCTGAGCGGAGGGGCCAAAGTACAAATTTGCCTTTTTAATCGCTGTGAGGAAAGAGAAATTTATTTTTCTTAAAATTCCTTCATTGTGCAACGAACTCCTTCATTCCCAGACTCTTCTTCCCCAATTAAAATTTCCTGATTCCTAACCCTAAATTCTAGGGTTCAGCCATGGAGTTGGAGGCCGCCACCTCATTGAGCACCACAGCAGCGGCGGCTAGGTGAGTCCTTTCCGGCGGTGCACCACAGTGGCAGTGACTATGTACGGCTTCCTCCGGATGGCGGCGATGGAGAGATCCATTCCTCTATGACGAGCGGCTAGACCCTCTTTTCCGGCGGCGACAACGTAATTTCTCTGACGATCCTTCCTCTGAGCGGTGACTGAGCCTCTAGCGAGCGCGAGTCACTTTCGACTTGTTACTGATATCTCCTAATTAGTTCTATATATTTTCCCTCAACCCTTGTAAATTTTTCTTGCATTTTATTGTTAGAGCGTTGATTTTTCACATATATTTCGATCGTGTTTTATCCAAACTTCGACCTTAATCATGTCTATCCAACCGTGATTTTCCTATCTTGTTCTAGTCCATCTGTGCTAACTTCGATTCAAATCGTGCTTAGAAGATCGTGCTTTCATGATTTTATTCTCTAAAGTTGTAACTAAAATTCACGCCATCTTGTGCCTATCACATTATTTCAAACTCCTTGCATGTAATTTTCATACTTGACCAATTTTGATCATTATCGATCATGTCATCTTACCGTTGATTTCGTCATGCTAAGTCATTCATGTTCCACCTCTGGTCGTATTAAGAAATCCTGATCTTGCCTATATTTTATACGCTGTACCAATTGATCTTCCCTGATATTTGAAATTTCGTTTGATCGTGACCAAATAAACTATTTTTTAGCCATGACTAAAAATGACTTTAGTTAACATCTCAATTTAAATTGCCCATTTTCATTTATTGTTTGTCTCAATTGAAATTATATTCTTAAATCATGATGTTGCACCTTTGAATTTTGAGGACAATTTTTTTTAAGGGGGTAGATTTGTAACCCCACTTTTACATTTTCAAAATTTTAAAAACTATTTTATATTATTGTTCCGATTTAAATGAATTTCAATTTTGGAGGGAGATTTGAATTAATGGCAATGTTGTGAATTTTGAGTTAGTTATAACTATTTGATGGTCCCCAAATTCTCTAACCAATACTCTAACTAATTTTTATGTGTTTTTCGCAAATACTAAAAAGGGGGAGGACTTATGCGTAATTATTTCTGAGCGGGTGGGGGCTATTGCAATATTTCTGAGCGGAGGGGCCAAAGTGCAAATCTGCCTTTTTAATTGCTGTGAGGAAAGAGATTTTTATTGTTCTTAAAATTCCTTCATTGTGCAACGAACTCTTTCATTCCCAGACTCTTCTTTCCTAATTAAATTTTTCTGATTCCTAACCCTAAATTCTAGGGTTCAGCCATGGAGTTGGAGGTCGCCACCTCATTGAGCACCACAGCAGCGATGGCTAGGTGAGTCCTTTCCGACGGTGCACCACAATGGTAGTGACTATGCACGACTTCCTCCTGATGGCGACGATAGAGAGATCCATTCCTCTATGACGAGCGGCTAGACCCTCTTTTCCGGTGACGACAACGAAATTTCTCCGACGATCCTTCCTCTGAGCGGCGACTGAGCCTCTAGCGAGCGTGAGTCACTTCGACGACCTGGGCATTCTCGAAAACCAGCGTGCTATGCTCGACGACGATAGCAG
Source organism: Iris pallida (assembly GCA_029216955.1). Lineage (NCBI taxonomy): Eukaryota > Viridiplantae > Streptophyta > Magnoliopsida > Asparagales > Iridaceae > Iris > Iris pallida. The sequence continues at coordinate 524,488 of JANAVB010016198.1, read as the reverse complement.
CGGTTAGGCGATCCCTTCCAGTGACATGCGAGTGAATTCCCTCCCAAGAACTGCGACTCTCTTCTCCGAACGTCCGCAAGCGGATCGTCTTCGCCGACGGGACGATCATCACCATTTTTGTCGACATCGATCGAGGTGAATAATTTCAAATTCCTCCTTCTTTGAAGAGATCTGGTCCGATCGTTCCGTTTCCTTGACAGTGGGATTCTTGTATTCAGATCGAGATCGAATAGATCCGATCTAATTCTTTCTGTGAAGTAGCATTTGGTCTATCGAAGTAATCTATCTTGATCCGCCGATCATCAATCCTGGTAAGTATCAATTCCCTTGTTGATTCGATCTAGATATTTTACTCTATGTGTGGATGGATTTTGAGTATGAATTCCTCTGTTCTTGGCTTGAGATCGATCAGGATGACATTGAGAACCGGATCGGTTGTTGGTTTTAGTAGCAAGTGTTTGGATCAAAATTGAGCTGTGAGTGTTAGATTTTGATATTTTAATTTTTCTACTATTTTTCTTAGTACGGGAGATTCAAATTCTTCTAACTTCTTGTTTAATTTTTTGATGCTCTGTATTTGTTCGACAAAATGTCTCAACAAAGTTTCTAATTTTCCAATCGGACTCAAGAGCACGTGTCCGACTCCTCAGAGCAGTTTTTCTCGTTTAGGATTGATCTTCTTTCGTCAGGTTTTGTACTACCTTCCTGAGTATGTTGAATTTGCTTCATATCTGGAGTTGATTGATAGTGTCCGCCAGGGATGGGGTTGGGATGCGAAGTGCAGTTCTGTGCGTGTCGGGTGCATATCCTGTGCGTGTCCAATGTAGGGGTCGTATCTCGTTGATCATTGCTAGTACAAGATGGATGGACACATGAGTAGCAGTGGCAGGTGTTGGCGAGTTGTATCAAGGTTGGACGTTAAGGTTGGACGTTGGTGTTGGATTAGTTAGGATCATGTCAGCCCTGTCCAGGTTAGCATCGGGTGCGGAAAGGATGGATGCAGACCTATATGATGTTTGATTGATTCGATTTGGTTGTATAACTTTTTATTAAGTGTTCTGTGGCTAGTTTTCCCTCTCTATACGTTTTGAATTTGAAGAGGCCATAACCATTGGATCCCCTGTGTGCTTCCAGAATTTTGAATCCTAACTTGCTGCTGCAGGATGAAGTAGCCGTTAGATGTGAATTTAGGTTTCTTTTGTTGGGCTCTGTAATGATTCATTGGTTGAGTATTTGTATAAGTCAGTCGATTGAAGATGTGGTTAAACTTTTGAAGTGCTATTAGTTGAGTAGGCTTAATTGGATTGGACTCATATGTGTATATTCGAGCTCAGGTGACTGGCCACTTTAGTGTTCAAATTGAACAACCTTTCCATTTCTATAGGAGGAGAGTGGCCTACTAGTAGCAATTAGGCTATGTTAGAGTTGATACAATTTGAAGTTGGTCTTGTGTTGCTAGAAGCAGTCTATTAAAAACCTTAACTTGTAGATTATATTGGTGACCTCATTTATTTTGTGACTTAATTCTAAAATCCTGTCACTTGTGATATATTGCATTTTCTGTTAACCATTAGGTAATTAGCAGTCATTAACTTATATAAATATCCTACTCTGGGTTGAGTAATTTTGTTGGCATCTATTTTGTAATAATATTAGAAATTTCCTTACAGTAAATAGTTGGATGATATATGTAAATTTGTATCATTTTATTAAGTAGTTACATATACCCTAAATTACTATCTTAACCTAAAAGTTAGCTTATTCATAGTAAATGGTGACTTGATAAATAATTAGATTATTTAGTTAAAACCTGAAATAGCTGGTGTAGTATTAGAACTTAACCAACTTGTACCTACTAGCAGGAGGACTTACAGATCTACTTCATACTCTTGATCACCCTGAGCAAGGCAAGTACATTCTATGGTCTTGTACATTTACATTCATATCCTGTGCTTTTTATGTGACATGTTATGACACGATATCATGTTCTCCTGTACTTTCTTATTCTTGTACTTACTTGTGTCGGGAAGGAAAAATACACTAGCTATGTGACCAAACCCTGGTTCTAAAAATTTATGTAGATAGCTTAGGTCTCGCATCGTGCACACGGGTCCTAAGCCGTACCGATATTCATGTACTCCTGTACATGTTTCTGTACTCATCCCAGCCGGTCACATAGGCTAGTTGTATTTTAAATATTGTCCACATGTCATGTCTTGTACTTCAGGTTCATGGTTTACATTCTTGTACTTTATTTCTTGTACTTTTATGTTCTTTTTTCTGTACTTTATATTTCAAGTCTCCTGTACTTATTTTCCATATCATGATGTTCTTGTTCACTACCTAGAATTGTACTTTGCTCCACTCCTGACTGGACATGTTGTAGGTGTACTTACAGGATATAATTCTACCATATGGGCCAGAGTCCAGGACATTAGCGGAGCAGGATGGAGACATGACTTAGCTAGAGGCTTCAGGTTTAGACCGTTTAGCCTTATTCCTAGATATTGTTTTAGAGTTCATAGTACATTTCATTCCTGATGTCTCTGGTACATTTATGATATATGGATTTGTAGATTAGGGTGATCTTCTGGGAACATTTTATAGATGCTGTGATTGTGCACATTCATGATTATCTTGTTAGATTTCTCTAGCTTGGTACAGCTTATTTCGTCGTGTCTAACGACGAAGGCTGGGCGTGTCCGACTCGTGTCCGATTATTCAGGAGCGGGTCGTGACATTAGTTCACTGATCTGGTTGGTGTTGCTATTTCCTATTCAGGTATCTTCCGTGATTTTATATTACTTGCTATCTTTTTATTAGCTTAGATTTATAGACCCATATTGTTCTTCGGGTCTAATCAAACATATATGTTAATGGGTTGCAGACCATGACACATACTATTTATTCTGGATTTTATTCTTTATTGTGGATTGAGATGTAAATTAATTAGCATATGTTAGTATACTTTATAGCGTACTACGATTAGGATAAGTCCATTAAATTTGGATACTTATTCTAGTCGTACAGCTGGCATGCTCATGTCTTGGGTTCCCTATATATATTGGAACTGGACGTGACAAGTACGTACGTAGATGCCTACCCATCTACTTTCGGTGCTACCCCATAACGGTGTACCAGAGAAAGAATGAAAGGAACTGTCCTCCACAGACAATTTCAAAACTGTAGACCTATGAACCAATATCCTGGACATAGAGAAGATATGGACTTATTGTACTACACACCCACGAGTGCTAGTACGAAGAAGCCAAGGACGGAGCGAGCCTTGCACGCCAAGATAGTCGTCCCATCAACAAACCGTCAGAAAACACCGTTGATGATCATACGTGCCACCAGCGGACCAGTACATGCGATCAGTCTGATCACTGGCATGAGGTGGGCCGATACCACCGATCGGGTTCAGATGACCTCGGACAGAGGTTAGCTCGCTCGTGCTCCCTTCATTCTCGGTCATGCACCAAGGACCTTGTAGAAGCATGAAAAATACTGAAAAGAGGCGAATAGATTTCATGCACCTAAAACAAAAATATTCCAAAGTTAAAGTTGTCTACCAAAAAGAACTTGGAGCTTTTAAAGACACATAGTCGAAGACGAGTCCGAAACACGCATGGTCCATTTAACGCATGATGTGTTTTTGTCTCTTATATAAAGATGAACCTCAGGCAGTGTGCAGTATTCAGACTACGAGAAAAATGTTAGTGATTACGTCATCATCATTATACTTGGACAGCTATAAAAGAAATAATTTTTTGCGTCTACTTTCAGAACAGTACTTTACTGTATGCAGTTAAAAAGCTGTGCGTTCAAAATTTTGTTTGACACATATTTATTTAATGAACAAATACTATTTGTATTAAGCAAGCAGATACTATGCGTCTGAAGTTATTCGACGCATAACAAATCTACAGTAAACAGATCGTGTGCTGACATTACAGTATTTCGTGTAGCACATCTCAAAACATGTGGTGAGCTATACTTGATTCTCGAACACGTTCACTCTCTACTTAACCCTAAGGCTCATGCACCTACCCAGTTTCATACGTCTCTGAGGCAGAAGACAGTGTATTTTCTACACATATGCACATAGCTATTCCAGTAAAGAAAAACTATAAATAGAGGACAGTTTCTTTGTTACGCAACACATAGGCACAGGGAGATACTACGTGCGCTACATCTTTGCTAAGAACTTTTAAATAGAGAGAGCTTTCAGTGGTAAATTTCTTTCTTGCTACCGAGAGTTCATCAACCACCAAAATTTATTAACTTCTAAATCAGATCGTCAACGGAGTAAAGAAGTCAAAGTAGACTTGATCTCCATCACCCCAATCCCTAGATCCTATTGTACTAAGAAATGTTGTTAAAGATTTTTGTTGTACTCTTTCATAACAATAATACAAATGATTCTACGTTTCTAGACTCTTTTTGTGTTAAAACAAAAATGACCGACTCTGTTGTGGACGACTTTCTTCACTGACTAAAAAGTGGTAGCACAATCTGATGTAACTAAGCTTGGTTTAGTTGAGAAGATGTTGGTTGTGCAATTTGATCAACAAGCATATGAAGCGATGCTGTCAGACAAAGACTCTACTCCGGTCTCCAAGAGACAGAAAACCAAGCGTGTTCATAAGGCTTGAGTCCCATAGTCTCTCTCCGCTCTTCCTAACATCGCTGGTGGCAAAGGGAAAGCTCTGGTCATTGTTGGCCAAAACAACAGTTTGTAGGCGCATGGCTCAGTACTAGCTACAATTCTGTCTAAAGAAGTTTCTGTTATTGAGATGCATGATATACACCATGCGTCTAGGAAGGGCTCTACCAATGAGCCATCGACAAAACCCTGTACTTCTTACAAGAAAAAGAATACCAAGAAGGCAGATGCCATTCATGCATCTAAGAAGAAGGCTATCATCATGATAGAACCATTTGTTCTAGCTTAGGCAAAAATGCATAATTTTTGAGATTTGACAGAGGAAAACACTACGTTGCCAAAGATTCAAATGTTGGAATTTTTGCCTCATATTTGGCTAATTGAGATGGAGTTTTGCCTCAATACAGAACTCTAGACGCGTGACTGGAGGCAAGAAGTCTGTCTTCCACGGACTTTCTTTCTCGATAGACTCTATGCATTACGAAGAGGGCCCAATTCATGCGCCTCTCCGTGTTATGTGTGTAGGCGATAGGAAGTTATACAAGATAAAATCTATGCACCCTACTCGTCCATGTGCCTCTCTTCCACATGTTGTGAACTCATGTATATTTCCTTCCAGTATACCTAAAATGAGTTCACATAACAAAACATCTCAAGACCTAAGTACTGGCTTTTTCCAAGTACATAAAATGGGTTGACGGGTTCATAAACCAACTTTTCCATGCACGGATTATGTCCATTCGCATAAAAAGAGAAAGGAGGTCATACACCCTTATATTGATTTGCCTAATATGCTTCGGCATAAACATAAATCAACAAAGGTGTCATGAAATATAGTTGTGTCTCATCAATGACATTATTGTGCAAAGATTGTTATCAATTATTGCTGCTCAAATATAGTTGATCAACCAATTAGGCAATCTGTCTTCCAAAGATTACAACCAAGCCTTTCGAATTTGTCGTGTCTTGGATGACAACTTAGAATAATGAAGATGAGTTACAGGAGGCCTCGATTTATGCAACATCTAGTCAAGGTGATGATCAGACACTCTCATCCTCTTCATTCAGAGGAGTTCAAAGAGCCCCTTCACCCAAAGGTGTTTATCCAGGAACCCGTTTCCGATCTAAACATTCTTCGGGTGTACTCCAAGTTCTGGAACAAGATTATACTAGGAGTAGCCCTCTCCCTGTCTTTGATCATTCTACATCTCAGTTTGATGACAGAGTACCTCAAATTACAGAAAGAGATGATACAGTTTCACAGTCAGGGTCGAGAAGTACTAGTTCTAGTAATGCTTCCTTGTATACCTCTCTCTCTGGATGTCCATTTACAATATCTTTATATGTGACTGATAATGAATAAGGAGGTAGTAGTGATCGACAGAGAACTGATAATCAGGAAAACATGCTACAAAATGTTATGATGATGATACAGCAGATACAAACAACCATGAACCTGTAAATAGCTCTATATCAATCTCACCCATCACCTCAATCTTCTGCCGATCAAGATACAATTGGGGTTTCATTCAACCGTAATTTGCCGTCAATAGCTGGAAATGTCTCTACACCAGTATTACAATAGATACGATTGACTATCATATATTCAACCTTTGCAAGTTAGCCAATTGATACTCTCGAAGCTATTCGAGGTATCAATGCTCAATTAGATGATATGCCTTCAAAGGAGGAGCTCCATCAAATGGGAATATCACATCCTTATCCTTCCGAATGGGATGATGTAGTTTTTTCTCAAAAGTACAAATCCCAATCTCTGATTCTTTATGACAGAATAGGCTCACCTAGACAGCATTTGACATACATTTACACCCAGACCGTTCACATACCAAAGAATGACGCACTTTGGTCTAAATTATTCATCGGTACCCTGAAGGGAGTAGCATTTGAACGATTTTGCAATCTTTCTGATGATTGTATTAGAACTTTCAAAGACTTGGAGAAATTGTTCCTTACCAGATTCTACAAGGGGACATGTGACATTTCCATGTCAAAGCTCATTGGGACAAAGTGTTGGCCCATTGGTCATTGTCGAACCTGATTTTAATAATTGTTCTAACACTGTCTTGATATAAGAGCTACTTGGACGATCTGCTAGAATTGCTACTTCTACCATTCAAGACTTAGAGCCGTATTGTGTCATTGCATCTGTATTTTTATTTATCAATTACCAATATAATTTCATATTTTATTGAGTCTACGAAATACAATGTACACCGAGTCGTACTGGCAATTAGGCTACCCAAAAACGTTTTCAAAATACCCATTCATTTTGAAAACAAGCCAAAACCAAAAGCCTAATTTCTAACTGCTTAAAACATTCAAAAACCCAAAAGCCCACTGAGTTTCAAAACCCAAATTTACCCATTCTGCACCAACAGAACTTGTGGCAAATTTGCCCTGAATTCGGCCCGAGTTCGGCTAAGTGTACATTGCTTTTCAAACTCAGTCTTCCTGCAGTTATGGATGCAACGTCTTTCTGTCGAGATTCTCTCAAAGAATTATGCCCGAATTCTACCCGAATTCTCCCTTTCGAAAACCTATAAATAGGGAAGAATTTCTACCATTTTAACACACCAATTTATTCTCTCTTTTCTTCTCTCTAAGCTTACTACGTTCTTCCAAAGCCTTCTAAAGCTCTCATTTTTAAATCCCAAGCCAGTTATAATCCTCTAGTCAATTTGCCAGTGCGATATGATTTATAATTTTCTGACTGATTGTAATCAAGAGGCTTGACAAGAAGTATGAAACTTCACAATTGAAGTTGGTCGAGTGCTTCGGATCAAGGCTTGTGTTGTAGAAGTTGCAAGGACTTCGCATGAAAACTTGCAGTTTTTTATAGTAGATTTCAACCGGAAGCTAGAGTTCTTCCGACTGGATTAGTCCTCACAAGAGAGAGACTAGTATACATCCTTATGTTTGCGTTTGCTCTCTGCACTCTACTTTTATATTTCCATATGTGTGATATATTTCTGTGATCTTGCTATTAACAATTTTCAATAGTTAATATTCTGATACCTACTCTATTCACCCTCCTCTAGAGTATACTATTTTACATCTCGTTCTTACAATTGGTATCAAAGCGAGTTTTACACGTAAAGCAAGGTAATATTACTATTATTGTCTTTAATACAATTGTTATTACATAGATCACTATATCACACATAGCAATTATGAAATTCACAAGTGAAGGCCAAGCCACAGACAGACCTCCACTATTTGATGGTACCAACTAAACATACTGGAAAATACGCATGAGTTTCTTCTTGAAATATCTAGATTTCGACCTATGATCCATTGTTGTTGATGGCTATAAAGAGCCTCCCCGCGTTCTTATTGACGGAAAATTGGTTGAAAAAGCACATGACAAGTATACTGACTATGAAAAAAAGAGGCCAGTCTTGACGCACGTGCTATTAACGCTTTATTTTATGCTTTAGACATGACTAAATTTAACAGGGTGTCTACTTGAACAACATCCAATGAAGTACGGAAACATCTCGAAGTTACTCACGAAGGCATGACTTAAGTCAAGAAATCAATAATCAGTAGACTTACTCAAAAGTATTAGACATTCAAAATGAAGCCAAACGAGTCCGTTACACAGATGTTTACAAGATTTTTGGATATTGTAAATCCTTTGTCTTCCCTAGGTAAGGAATACAATAACCATGAGAAGATTCACAAATTACTACGAGCTTTCACGAAGAACTGGATTCCAAAGGCCACTGTAATTATTGAAGGAAACGACCTCACTATCATGTCTCTTGAAATGCTCATGGCAAAGCTACTCACTCATGAGCTGGAACTTCAAGACTTTGAAGACGTTGCACCAAAGGAGAAGTCAATTGTCCTCAAAGCTCAACATTGAAGAACTGTCAAAGAAAATTCTGACGATAGTGATTTTGACACTGAGGATCAAGCTCTCCTAGTGAAGAAGTTCAAAAAGTTCATGAGATTCAACCGAAGAACAAAGGAACACAATGGCAACAACAACAACAATGAAGAAGAAGATGTTATTTGCTATAGTTGCAAGAAGAAATGACACATCAAGAAGGACTGTTTGACATCATCATCAACTAAGAAGGAAAATAAATATAAAAAGAGTTACCTAAAGAAATCAACTTTTAGAAGATATGCCATCACAAGCATATGGCATGAAAGTGAAGCCAGCGACTCCGAAGATGAATAATCAAATGGCGCTACAAATTTATGCTTAATACCATATGATCAGGTAAACACTAATCCCTTATTTGATACATTTGATGATTTTACCTTTGAACAATTAGGTGAAGCCTTTAGTGACCACTTAGGAGAATATAGAAAACTACGTAGCAAATACCAGAACTCTAAAAAGGAACTCAAAGAGTACAAAGGTGAAATAGAAAGACTTACCTACTTACTAGCTGAGGCTAGAAGTAGTATAAATTCTAGTGATGCAGGTGACCTTTCCTTCATCAAGTTGCAACTACACAAGACTACATGGTTATCCGAAGAAAACGACAAGACCATTGCCAAACTTTAGGAAGACTTACTCAAAGAGAAGAAGAGCCTTCAACATGCACTAGTCAGAAATGATACACTTACAGTTGACTATACTGCAAGCTTTATGATACTTTCAAAAAGTTGGCAATTAGATTAGAAAAATAGCCTGAGGTTGCTGCTTCCTACCCTAACACGTGTCACTTACCGAAACATCGGAACACACACAAACCTAATATTGTCAGACCAAACCCAGCTAAACCTTTGCCGAAGAAGACAAACCGGCATGCATTCTTTTACAAATATATAACTAGAAAACCAAGACCTACCAATCATGCACAACACACTACACCTAACACTCAACATGCTAGATGTCACTATTGTGGCACCATTGTTCACATTTCAACATTATGTAGAGTAAGAAGATTAGTTGATTTAAAGATATGTGCATGGATACCAAAGACTTAAAATTTCAGGACCCTACAAAAAATGGGTACCAAAAGTTTCAACTGCAAATTCTTTTGTAGGTGGAACACCCTACTCATGCTAGAAGTAAGTGGATCCTCGACAGTGGTTGCCCACGGCACATGACCATGATGCTTCTCTATTCACAATACTATCAAAGAAGAAAGAAGGATACGTCTCCTTCAGTAATAACTTTAAAGGATATACAGTAGGTATAGTCAACATTGGTATGTCTCCCTAGCTGTTGATTAAAAATGTCTGTATAGTAACCGAGTTAAAACATAACCGACTCAACATAAGCCATTTATTGACCATAGTTATGGTACTAACTTTGTCAAAGACAAATATAATATAGTTGATAGCTCAACTAGTAGTACTGTCTTTAAAGGTATTAGGGAAGACAATATATATATATATATATATATATATATATATATATGTTTTCTATTTGTTGGAATATGCTAACAAACCAGGTAGATGCGTACTAGCCAAGAATGATGAAAGTCAACTATGGAATATGAGACTCGATCATGCAAACATGGACACAATTTCAAGACTATCCACGAGGAAACTGGTACGAGGCTTACTGGACGTTACTTTAAAGAATGATACGGTTTGTAGTGAATGTGAAAAGAAGAAAGCTATCCGATCCACATTAAAGTCAAAGAACGTTGTAAGTACTACTAGACCTCTACAATTACTGTATATGGATTTATTTGGGCCTAGTAGAATTGCTAGCCTTGGTGGTAAGTTATATGCATTTTTAATGTAGATAATTTTTCTAGATACACGTGGGTATATTTTTTCTCACCCAAGAATGATGCATTATCTGAATTCGTTTCTTTTTGCAAGTCCAAAATGAGAAAAGATTCATGATCACTCGTATTCGAAGAGATCATGGCGACAATTTCGAGAATGCAGAGTTTGAGCAAATTTGTGATATACACATTTATTTGCACGAGTTCTCCTGCCTTAGAACTCCATATCAAAATAGAATTGTGGAACATAAGAACAGAACTATGTCTAAAATGGCTATAGTAATGTTAAACCAAATTTGTCTACCAAATATTTCTGGGCTGAAGCTGTCAATACAGCTTGTTATGTTCTCAAAAGGGTTCTAATTCGACCTAAATCGAAGAAGACTCCCTATGACTTATGGGTTGATAAAACACCCACGGTTTCTTACTTTAAGATCTTTGGTTGTAAATGTTTTATTCATAATACTAAAGATAATTCGAGTAAATTTGATGAAAAGGCCGAAGAAGGTATCTTTTTTACGTTATGTGGCCAAAAACAAAGGGTACTGAGTCTTCAACAAAAGGACTATAATCATCGAATAATCAATAAATGTCACCTTTGACGAACTAAATCAACGAACGATCAACGATGATGATGAAGACATCAGTACACCAAGCAAGGCACCTGCAGAACCAGCTACCTTGAGAGTCTGCCAAAAAGTATGAAGTTTATGGCTGACCATTCCAAGGACTTGATAATAGGTGAGATTGCCAAAGGTGTAAGTACTCGTTCCTCTACCAGAGATATAGCTTCTTGTGTTGCATTTCTTTCACAGATAGAAACTAAAACTATTGATGAAGCATGTAGTGATAATTACTGGTTAGATGCTATGCAAGAGGAATTAAACCAATTTGAATGGAATCAAGTTTGGGAACTTGTTTCCAAGCTCATTGATCATCCGGTCATTGGCACCTACTGGTTCCGAAATAAATTGGATGAGAATGGTTTAGTCACTCGTAATAAGGCCTGACTCGTAGCTCAAGGATACAATCAAGAGGAAGATATCGACTACGATGAGACCTTTGCCCCAGTTGTGAGATTAGAACCATTCATATGTTATATGCATTTGTATGTTTTCATAATTTTAAACTTTTTCAGATGGACGTAAAAAGTCCATTTCTTAACGGTTTTATAAAAGAAGATGTTTATGCAGCTCAACCTCTAGAATTTGTTGATTTCAAAAACCCTGACTATATATTCAAGTTGAACAAAGCCTTATACGGTCTGAAATAAGCCCCTCGTGCTTGGTACTATCGTTTAAGCTATTTATACTTAATAAGGGTTTTCCAAAAGACAAGGTTGACACTACACTTTTTATAAAGTCTTTAAATGGAAATCTTCTTCTGATTAAAATTTATTTTGATGATATTACCTTTAGATCTACTGATGAGTCTATTTGTCAAGAATTCTCCAAATGTATGCAGAATGAGTTGGAGATGAGCAAGATGGAAGAACTCAAATTTTTTTCTTGGACTGCAAATCAAACAAACTAACAATAGGACATTTATCAATCAAGCCAAGTACACAAAAGCTTTGCTAAAGAAGTTCGATCTGGAAGCCGTTAAACCTCTTGACACTCCAATGGCAACTTCAACCAAACTTGATATAGATAAAAGACAAACCTGTCGACATACGTAAGTATCGAGGTATGATTGGTAGTTTACTTTATTTAACTGCTAGTCGACCCGATATAATGTTTAGTGTTTGCTTGTGAGCTAGATTTCAAACTACTCCTAAGGAATTGCACATGTGCACAGTTAAGTGTATCTTTCGATACCTTAAGGGTACTTCTTCTGTCAGCTTATGGTATCCCAAATCACATCCTTTGACCTACTTGGTTACTCGAATGCTAATTTTGCTGGATGTAAAGTGGATAAAAAAGTGCTAGCAATATGTATCATTTTTTAGGTAAGGCTCTAGTTTCTTGGTTTAGCAAGAAGCAAAATTCTGTCAAATTATCGACTACTGAGGCTGAGTATATCATCGCAGGACATTATCGTGCACAAATTTTATGGATGAAGCAAACCGTAGAAGACTTTGGTTTACACTACACACACATACCCGTTTTCTGTGACAACACTAGCACAATCAACTTGACTAAGAATCCTATATGTCACTCTCGCACTAATCATATTGAGATTCGACATCATTTTTCTAGCGACCATTAAACAAATAGAGATATCAACTTAGAATATGTAGACACAGAGAAACAATTGGCTGACATCTTTACAAAATCTTTAGCGAAAGATCGTTTCAATTATTTACATTGAGAATTACGAATTTTAGATGTCAATAATATTAATTTATTTTATTTTATTAATTATTCTTACAAAAATATTCTAATTCAAAGTATTTCGGAACTTTGAAGTCTTTTCAAGTTTCAAAAACTTTGAAGGGGGCCTTGTAGAGGCTAAAAATTAAGCTATGCTACTCACTTAGAAGTCATCTCATCAAAATGCATCATATTAATAGGTTGCGCCATATCAGGTTGTGCCTACATCAAGTTGTGCCACATCAGGTTGTGCCCATCTCAGGTTGCGCGAGAGCCATGTGGTGCACCTCCTCGAGAAGTTGTAACGGCTGCCATTATTTTCTGACAACTGATGGCACGAATATCGAAGAAATCTATTTGAAACCTGTGCAACTGACTGGTATGGATGGCCGAGTCGCCATGATGCCTATCAATGGCAAATTTCTCAAGAAATACTATATATAAAAATACATCAGTACAAAAACCAGATTGTAAATAAAATTCTTTTTATTGTATAACTCAAACAGAAGGAAATATATAAAATCAATGAGAACCAGAGCCCTCTTGATTAAAAACATAATTAGCAAGAAGCTCGAAGACATTATTGTCCGATGATACCAGCAGTTCACAGGTAGCCTTCCTCAGAGCTTCTTCCTCGACAGTTCTTCCAGGCTCTACGAGTCTGGCAAGGATGTCCTGGTTTGGTTCAGGAACAGCCGAGATTTCTCCCACTTCTGGCTGAATGGGCGGCAGAGGCTCGTTGGAATGAGTATCGATAGCGACTTCGATCTTCGGGATGACCTCAGCCTCCTTGGGCACATCTTCGAAAGACATTTGCAATGAAGGAATAGGTGTTGACAACATCCTCAAAAAGGTTCTGCACTATTTATAGACAGAAATGCCAAACAGTTAGTCTTAGGAACCGAAATGACCTTTCTTCGAAAAGGCATATCCGTTCATTCATCTCTATTCATCTCGTGAATAGATCTTCATTTATTGCATGTCTCGAGAACTGAGATGATCTTTACTCAAAAAGGCATGTTCGTTCATTCATCTCTATTCATCTTGTGTATAAATCTTTATTTATGTGTTTGTCTCGAGAACCGAAACGATCTTTCTTCGAAAAGACATGATGACTCATTCATCAATCTTTTTGTCTCTATTCAATTTGTAAATATGCCTACATTTATTATCGTTTATTTACTTTCTTGTAAATAAAGCCAACATATAATAAATACTCAAAATCCCTAGTGGAGTCCATCCGAATCATCAATTCTGTCTTTTGAAACCCAGCTATTTTAAAAGTTATTTTATCTTTGTATCCTAGTCGACTCAAAAGATAAATTCATATTATCAAAGATATCGTCTTTTGGACATGATATCCTGTCTTTGAGTCCCAGCTGACTTGAAGATCATCAATAGAAAAATGAATTCACATCCATATTACCTCTGAATTCTAATTTCTGTATCAAACACTCATCCTGACCTCACTACACTGATAAACCCTACCTTCCTTCTTGGCCTTGGGCTGGGACGTCTTCTTGATAACATCACCAAACAAGAAGCCCAGTTTCTTATGAACTATATTATCCATACTTTCTAGAGGCTGTCCATTCATCAAACACAATAGTGGGGAGTTCTCTTGAGCTGCGAGTATAGCTCTCCTGGCTTCAGGAAGGTCATAATGTGGATATGACACATGTGATAAGTCTTCTTTGTATTCAGGTACATTAAATGTAGAGGCAAATCTTTCAGCATTGGGATCTTCTCTCAAGTCAACTACAAGAAGATGGCCAAACAGAAATTAGTTTCAAATAATGTTTTGAAGCAAAACATGTTACATCAACAGGTTATGCGAATCTCAGGTTGTGCGACTCTTATGTTGTGCAGCAGTCAGGTTGTACAATAGTCAGGTTGTGCAGCAGTCAGGTTGCACGACTCTGGTATTGTGCAGCAGTCAGGTTGCGCGACTTATGTTGTGCAACAGTCAGGTTGCATGAATCTTGTGTTGTGTAGAAGTCAGGTTGTGCGACCCTCATATTGTGCAGCAATCAGATTGTGCTACATATTTGCTGCACAATATGTCGAGTTGCGCCCAAAAGACAGTACAACTTTCAAAATGTCGCACAACACAAGTCGACAGCAACCCAAACCCTAAAAAGGGAGGCGCAAGCTATGGGGTGCACCCAACTCTAAAAAGAGTGGTTACACGATGTCAGAATCGGGCCAAACCCTAAAGAGGGTGGTCGATGATCGGTCTATGGTCGAATATTTACCTTCCTTGGCCGGGTTGGTCGTCTCTCGACGTGATGAAGACTGAGCGCGCGTAGAGGACTCGGCCATAGTCTTGCCCTTCTTGACAGCAGAGCGCTTGGTAGCTATTGCTGCTGGTCGAAGCTCTCGAAGATCGAGAAGAAAAAAAAGAAATAGGGTTTTTAAGAAATCCTAAACGATAGTAAAGAATGTAAAATCCAAAGGGTATGGATATTTATAGCTTTGCAAGTGAGGCTGAACCGCGCAACTTGCGCTGAAGAATCGGGCTCGAGTTGACTGTCGCAACCCAGACAAAACTATTCTAATTCAAAGTATTTCGAAACTTTGAAGTATTTTAAGTTTCAAAAACTTTGAAGGGGGCCTTGTAGAGGCTAAAAATTAAGCTATGCTACTCACCTAGAAGTCATATCATCAAAATGCATCATATCAATAGGTTGCGCCATATCAGGTTGCGCCTACATCAAGTTGTGCCACATCAGGTTGTGCCCATCTCAGGTTGTGGCAACCTCAGGTTGCGCGAGAGCCACGTGGTGCACCTCCTCAAGAAGTTGTAATAGCTGCCATTATTTTCTGACAACTGATGGCACGAATATCGAAGAAAATCCATTTGAAACCTGTACAACGTGGAACTCGAGAAGATTTGGTCAGATTTGATGACAGCTAGCAGTTCACGCAGATTGCTATATTACACCCCCCGCGCAACCTGATAGCAGTTTGTATAAGTTGCCATATTACGCCCTCATACAACCAGATGAAGCTTGCATAAGGTGATCAAACAGTGTCCAGAACAGGGTGACGTGGCACGCAAGCCACTAACTTCGCACCCATTACACTGCTCACGACCATGCACATCTCACTCAAACGATGCCATACGTCTACAGCAGTTGGTGTAACCGCTCGCGCAAGTGAACAGGTCTGCAACCTAAAGCTCGCGCAACCTAGAATAACTGCTAAACAGTTATTTCTAGAATTCTATAAATAGAGTTTCGAATCAGTTCCAAGGAAACACTACGAATCTCCTGACAAAGTGCTGTTGCATCCTGCAGAGGCTCGTGTCTTCGATATCACATCGTCCAAGGGATAAAGTGATCGTCTTCTGATCAGATTGTTATAGTTGTACTTTCCCATAAATCAATTACACTTTTGTAATCTTGTACAATTTCTTAGTTTGTAGAAATAAAACTTTTGGTTTTACAAACACAGCCCAGTAGAGATTGTTGGTCGTCTCGAAGCTATTTTCATTTCAAGTCACATTGCAAGTTTCTTTTGAAGGTGTCTTTGCTTTACGTCTATGTAATAAAGGGATATGATGTACGGGCATTGTGGCCATTTTCAAAAGAGTTTTAAAGAGAAATATGTAAGCCAAACTATGGCATTCTGAGTTTCAAAGCTATGTACTTGTATTTTTATCAAGTATCAATAAAGAAAAGTGTTGATATTTCAAATCTCTGTACCAAATTTAGTTTTCTACAATTATGTATACTGCGTGCGTGTGTTTTTCTTTGTCTAGTTGTATTGTACAGGTACTGACCTTGTGCAAGCACAACTTAGACTTGAACGACATCATGCATTAGCGAGGACGAACGATCCTGCACGGATCAAAGCGAGGACAAACGACCCTAGCGGGATCGGGGCATGACAAAGTAGTATCAGAGCACGACTTTACGTCCTTGGCCTCTTTCAAATATGATTTTCGAAAAGTATATAAAGTATTTTGATGGTTTTCGATGGTCCCAATTTTGAGTTATGAAAAACCAATATCCCGTACAATAAGTCCATAATATTTTATGAGACTGACAGAAGTTACACTCTTTTGTAATGGAATGACAAAAGGAGGTAGTCAGGATCCTCCTCGACCATCGGGCTCGATCGACCCGGTGGAACAGATTTTGGCAATGATGAAAACTCGGCAGAAGGAAGCTGAGGATCGTAGCATGACGCAATAGGCCCTAATGGAAATTCAGCAGAAGGAAACTGAGGATCATAACATGGCCCAGAAGAGGCAGATGGATGCCTTGACCTGAATAGTATCTTCACTAGCGGGTAATCACGATATCACCGCAGCGAACAATCCGACTGGAACTCCCAAGATTGGGCCCGTGGATGCTGATGAGCCGCAGCCGGCTCACAAGAAACCATTTGTGCCACCAGATTTTCTGAATGCTAAGCCTCAAGTGTTTGAGGGCTGGACATCACCAGATAAGGTGATGGATTGGATCAAAAAAATGAAACATCTGTTCTTTTTTATCGATGTACCTAGTAGCAAAAAGTTGGCGTATGCCACCCTACAGTTTCTATTACGGACAGATGACTGGTGGGAGGCTAAGAAGCCAAAATTTCATGCGAGGGCCAGAGACAAAAAGATCACATAGGCAATGTTTAAGGATGCTTGTTTCACTTAACAAAAGGCCTGAAATTGGCTTTTGAAAATAAAACGAGAAAAAGTACAAATAGTACAAATTGTTCTGGGAAGTATTGCTATGGAAGTCTGATCTGAAGTCAATCACTTTGTTCCTTGGACCATACGATGATGATGAAGATCACTGCTAGAGGATGAACAACCGGAAGAACTAAGTCACCAGAAAGGTATCGATGCACTTGGGCACTGATGGCGATGCTGAATGCTTTCTTGCTTTGCTTCACTCTGTTCTGGAAGAAAAGTTGAAGAAGAATGCTCTGGAGAATCAAAATCTCTGGGTTCTGATCTCTATGTATTCTCTTCTTGTCTCTCTCTCTCTGTCTGTCTATCTCTTCTTATGAAAAAAATCAATCTATTTATAGACTTGACCTTCTGTGCGTAAAACTCAGCAAAAGTTCTGTCTTTACGCTAATAACTGTCACCCATGACTGAAGTCATCCTCTGCATACGTTGACACGTCTCCCATTATTTCAGTAAGAATAGGATGCACGTACACACGTTCTTCGAGATGTGTGGTATGAAAGCCATGTAAGCAAACCATGTTCCAAAGTAGTCAGGAAGGATAGGGCGTAAACAACAACCCAAATATACTCTGAGCGTAAAGTAGTAGACTAAGCGTAAAATAGCCCTGACATGGACTTCCCGTGTAAAGTGGCTAAAAATAGCCTTGAGCGTAAAATGTAGCCCAAATAAACTTTATGCACATGTCAACTTTTGAGCGTAAAAGCTCATATAGTCTCCATACATAAAAGAAGTCATATTGTGAGCGTAAAATAGCTCAATCCACATTCTAAACGACAACATTGGCCCCTGTGTAAAACAAAGCCCTTCGAATTCTGTATTGTACACTATCAGTAAATCTTCATGTCAGACTTTGCACTAAATGCATGACTTGACAGCTTTGTCCAGCGTAAAGTGGTTAGCTTATCTCTGGCGTAAAATCACTGGCTTGACCCTGGCATAAAGTGATTAGTCTGTCCTTGGCGTAAAATAGATCTTTTTGAGTGGAATACTCTACCTCTTTGACTCAGTCTATGAAGCACACATTTTTTACGCTCCTACAAGACCTCCTTCAAAGTTTTCGGAATTTGAAAAAGACTTCAAGAATTTTGAAATACTTTGAACATGAAAAATGGTGCCGGTCAATACTCAACCGTCATAATGAATTTCCTCTTGAAAACATTCGAACGCCTCTTCATCTCCCCGAGTTGCATTAATAATGATCAATTTCCCATAAGGAATATGAAGAGTTGATTTAATTGTATATATAAGGAGAAGTTCTTCATTCTCACTTTTTATCCTCATACTGTCATGGCACCAAAGAAAGGGACGGACAAAGAAAAGGCTCCGAGCTCTAGGATTGACATAGAGGCGGAGATCGAGCGAGCACGTAACTTTATAGAGTGCTTTGGACTGACTCCAGCGATCTTCGCTCGTATAAATGGTGGTCCCTCGACTGCGTATGAAGGATCAGGTGATGCCGAAGCATTTCTCAATCTGATGCGTCGTTCCGGGATCCACAACATGCACGAATTAGGTGCCTCCCTTCGTCAGCCCAACGAAGGAGAGAAAAAATAGTAATATTTTATGTAGAAGTGTCTTGACACTTCAACTTATCTGTAGGGGCCTACTCCCCTTTTTTTATAAAAATAAAATCTTAGTATTGATTTCATCTTTATTCGTGTAGTGCATTGGTATGTAGAATTGTTCCACGCCTTTTTTGACTGTATCTATGGTTTTTCATTCCCAAGAGAAACAAATCAACACATGGCAACTGTCCTGTGGTCACGAGCGCCTTTTATTAGGATCTTTCCCGAAATAAACTTATGCCAACCGTTTCTTCGACCCTTTATAAATAGCTGAGTTAAAGAATGTTTTATGCATTCTCATTCTCATTCTCATTCTTTTTCTCTTAAGATAGCTATTTGCAAGATTTCATTCTCCAACAAGAGATTGATAATAACGATGCTCTTCGATATCGTTCCTCTGTACGCTCGGTCATCAGACGTTGATTCAACCACTCTTAAAGGCAAACCATCTGACCTTTATGGTAAGTTTGATTCATAAAACAATTGTCTTCTTTTGAGCTTTTTGTTGAAAATAGATGTCTATCTTTCATAGATAAGGCACGCCTATTAAAAATGAGCACAAATCTTTGACAGATATGGAGCGCATAAAACACAGGCGCAAAGCCTTTTAGATAAGATGCACATGAAACATGGGCGTAAAAAAGCCTTGTTGAATAAGGTGCACATGAAACACTGGCGTAAAGCCTTGTAGATAAGATGCACATGAATTACGGGCGTAAAAAGCCTTGTTGAATAAGGTACACATGAAACACTGGCGTAAAGCCTTGTAGATAAGATGCACATAAATCACGGGTATAAAAATGCCTTGTTGAATGAGGTGCGCGAGCATCAGTCTTTAATGGACCAGTAAGTGGCTGATGATACTTCTGTTGAAATTTTTTCTCTGTTGTTTTCTGCAGAAGCTTGGCTGAAGAACTTTTCCATAACCGGTGTTGGCGACTTGGATGCTGTGAGGAGCATTCTTCTGACATCAACATCAGGGAGCTCATGCATTTTTGACGCACAAACCAGACAACTCAGAACTTTTCGTGGGATAAAAGGGTCTTCCTCAGATGGTAGGAAGAACCTTTATACACGGAAAGTTGGATGGTGGAGTCAACTCTATCCCGAAAAATTGGATAGTAGAGTTCCTTTCACGGCAGGACTAGGAATTGTATCCCAATGCTGGATACATTCCTATCTCTTATGAAGGGCCGCCATTTCTCCACCAATTGTATTGGCAGCAACG
Source organism: Iris pallida (assembly GCA_029216955.1). Taxonomy (NCBI): domain Eukaryota; kingdom Viridiplantae; phylum Streptophyta; class Magnoliopsida; order Asparagales; family Iridaceae; genus Iris; species Iris pallida. The sequence goes on along the minus strand of JANAVB010016198.1, from coordinate 504,298 downwards.
CATCTTCGGGCTGCCATACTCTGGGATTCTCCTCTCGTCTGAGAGAGAAGACCAGAGTTAATTCCTATTGTTCTGGTCACCATTGAGGCTCAGACAGCAAGGAATTGATACCAACAACGAATCCGATGAAGAAGATCCAAAGAAGAAATAGATCTCGATTAGATCATCGTTGTTGTATAGAATGAAAATCCAAGATGTAATAGATTTCCATTATGATTTGTAAGAAAGTCTAAAAAATGTAATAGACTTTTATGATGTGAGAATGCAAATGACAAGTCTTCTAAACTCAATAATTTGTATCTTAACCAGAGGTAATATAGACATGAATAAAATCTTGTTTTCTTTTTCAGAGTATACAATACTATCAGAGGTAATATGGACATGACAGCATGTAAGAACTCGGAGAAAAGTAGATTAATATCTATGCAGAGGTCAAATGGACATGATAGATAATGAAATACAAGCAGATTTAATATTTATCCAGAGGTCATGAGAACATGATAAATAATAAATCTAACTTTTTATACCAACTGGAAAGATAGAAGATTAAAATTTCTCTCCAAGGAGATGAGTAATCAGCTTAACCAAACCTTGGTAGCTGGGGAATAGGAGGATTGATGAAAGAACAAATGAACCAACGTATCTTTCGGGAAAAGAAAGATCAATTCAATTCCACAAAATGGATGAATCTGATGTAACGAATGGATAGGTCTTTTCGGGAATAAAAAGTTGTTTCAATTTCCAAGACCGGTTCGTTAATAGATCTCTCCTACAAATAGGTGAGAACTCTTTGTAACATTTCATTCTTATTTCCATTCTCTATCGGAAATGTCTTCCAAGGACGTGCAGCAAAAGAATGAAATCTCCATGAAAGTTGAGGACATCATCGAGACGCGCCCTATTGAGCCAATTGTGTCAGACCCAACCAAAATAGGCGAAAGCTCTTCTACGCCCAAGCCACCGCAACACATCCTAGCTTTCTTAGTAGAGCCAGGGAAAACTCCTGAGGAAGAAGTACAGAGGATGGTTGCCTGCAATTTTTTATGAACTCAGGCACCGATGCCTTCGATGCATTGGCCGACTATGTATTTAATAAGGAAGGCAGTGGTCCTCGTCCTTAATCTTTTATTTAGAACAAAAATAATAAAGAAGATTTTAGTTTTATTCTGTCTCTTCTTTTTTTTTATACATAGTACTTCTTAAGAAATTTTCCATTGATCGGCATCATGAGTAGATCTCCATTAGGCTTAGATAACCGATAGGCGCCATTGGAAAACATAGTCTCAATGACATAAGGGCCTTCCCATTTTGCTTGGAATTTCTCTTTGCTTTTGTGAGTCATCACCATCGATCTTCGAACAGCTAATACCAGCTCACCGATCTTGAATACCCTCTCTTTAACTTTACGATTGAAAGTTCGAGATATACGGGCTTGATATAGCTCAATATGCTGTTGTGCTTGAAGACGCTTTTCGTCCAATCCTTCAAGTTCTTGGAGTCGTAAGTGATCATTATTCTCTATAGTTAGCTCATTAGCAATAGCTATTCGAAGAGATAGAATCTGAATTTCCAATGGAAGGACAGCCTCACATCCATAAACCAGTGAAAATGGTGTAAAACCAGTAGGAGTTCGGACTGTTGTTCGATAAACCCATAAACATTCTCCAAGTTTCTCATTCCAGTCACGTTTATTAGAAGAGACAAACTTTTCAAGAAGTTTGATGATCGTCTTGTTGAAAGCTTCGGCTAAACCATTAGCAGCTGGATTATAAGCCGTAGAAGCCAAATTTTGAATTTGATTCTTATCACAGAATCGATAAAATGCCTGACTGGCAAATTGTGGTCTATTGTCATAAATTATCCGTCGAGGAATCCCGAAACGATAAATGACATGGTGTTTGATGAGGCTAATCACATTAGATGTTTTCACTTTAGTAAGGGGGACTGCTTCTGCCCACTTAGAAAAGTAATCAGTTATAGCCAATATAAACCGATGTCCTTTAACAGAAGGAGGGTTAATCGGACCAATGATATCCATACCCCAAGCTTCGAATGGCCAAGAAGCTACTGTAGGTTGTAAAAATTCAGAAGGTTGGTGAATAAAGTCAGCATAAATCTGACATGCCTTACACCTTCTGGCGTAATCCACAACATCTGCTATCATGGAAGGCCAATAATACCCCATTCTTCGAATGTGGTCCTGTAATTTCGGACCCGGTTGATGGGCACCACAGATACCATCATGAGCCTCACGGAGTGTCTATTTAGCTTCACTTTCTGAGAGACAGCGCAGCAAGAGTCTATCATATGAACGACGATATAACATATGTAAATATGAATCATAATAGAATCGAAATGATCGTCTCTTAATTGATGTAGCTTCTTTTGGATCTTCAGGTAAAATCTATTAACTGCATAATCAATAAATGGAATTCTCCAATCCCTCTGTTGGGAACTTGACTCTGTAGTATAACTCTGTTCAATATACAAATTATTCTTGACACAGAATAAGTCTCGGTCCAACAAAGTAATTATATTTTGTCTCCGAATTGGAACAGCCAAGTCTGCAGCTAAGCTAGCAAGAGCATCAGCTTCCACATTCTGAGAACGTGGTATAAATTCGATGAAGAATCCTTTGAATGAAAGGACCAACTCGATTACCACTTGATGGTAAGGGATGAGATCAGGATTTCTGACTTCATAAGTCCCTCTAACTTGATTAACAATCAGTTGAGAATCTCCATAAGCTTCTAGGAACTCAATGTCCAACTGTTTTGCTACTTGGAGACCAATCAGCAAAGCATTATATTCTGCTACATTATTAGAGCATGGCTCATTGAGAGAATAGGCACGGTATATGACCATTTTATCAGGAGAAACCAAGACGATTCCTACTCCAGAGACAATATTACCCTTAGGTCCAACCCGTGATGCTCCATCAAAATATAATTGCCAGATATCATTCTTCAAAGTCATGTTGCGATCCACGACTTCATCTGGAATGTCCTCATATAGCTTTGATGTTTCAGGTATAGGATAAGCAGCTAAGAAATCAGCTAATGCTTGACCCTTCACTGATTTTTGAGGTATATAAACCATATCATAAGGAGTGAGCAACATCGCCCAGGTAGCTAACCTAGAGTTAAGAATGCTCGATTTTCTCATCAATACCCGAATAGGATTTATTCTGGAGATGACATGAATAGTCTGTCCTGTCACATAATATCTTGTCTTTTGGACAGCAAAAACCAAGGCCAGACATTCCTTTTCTACAGGAGTATACCTGTGTTCTGCTCCGACCATCATTCGACTAAGATAATAAATCGCTTGTTCATGCCCTATATCACTTTTTTGTGCAAGAAGAGCACCAAGTGAATGATCCAAAGCTCGAACATATAGCAAAAATGGTCTTTCTACCACTGGAGGTACCAGAACAGGTGGATTTGTAAGGTATTGCTTGATGTCATTGAAGGCTTTTTGACACGCTTCATCCCAAACAAATGATACACCCTTTTTTAATAGACGGAAGAAAGGTTGACATCTCCCAGAGAGATTAGATATAAACCTCCTGATATAAGTAATGCGACCCTGAAAGCCACGGAGTTCTTTCAAATTACGAGGAGGACGCATTTTAAGAATTACCTTAACCTTATCAGGATCAACATGGATACCCTGAGAAGTAATGATAAATCCTAAAAACTTGCCACTGGAAACCCCTAAGAAAGACTTAGTAGGGTTCATTTTCAATTGATGTTGGCGCATCAATTCAAATATTGTCTTCAGTCATTAATGTGATCATCTTTTGATCGACTCTTAACAGCAATGTCATCTACATAACATTCTACTGTCTTTCGTAGATGTTCTTGAAAGATGTTGCTCATAGCCCGTTGATACGTGGCACCGACATTTTTAAGACCAAACGGCATAACCGTATAGCAGTAAACCCTAAGGAGTGTATGAAAAGCAGTATGCTTCTCATCTTCTGGATGCATCTTAATTTGATTGTATCCTGAGAATCCATCCATGAAGGATATGCGTTCAAAACTGCATGTATTGTCTATCATGACATCGGTAATCGGAAGTGGAAATTCATTCTTTGGACAAGCTGCATTAAGATCTCGAAAATCTATGCAAACTCAAACTTTTCCATTCTTTTTCATAACAGGAACAATGTTAGCAACCTAGTCCAGGTGTTGTTCTTCACGAACGAAGCCACATGTGATCAGCTTTTTGACTTCCGCCTCAATTGCGTCCATCATATCTGGTCAAAAATGCCGTTGCTGTTGTTTTACAGGCTTGGCATTAGGAAGAATATTTAGTTTATGAGTAGCAACTTTAGGATGTAGACCTAGCATATCCTCATAACTCCATGCAAAAATATCAATATATTCTTTGATCAGTTTTATCAATTCTTCCTTTTCATTTTCAAAAAGGTTTTTATTGATGAATATTGGTTTAGGCGTAGTTCCATCTCCAACATCAATCTGGACAATCTCGTCCTCTGTAGGTGGTTGTCGTTGTTCAAAACGAAGTTCACATTGAGTGTCCATTTGTTGAGCCCAAGGATCATTATCAAATGGTTCAGATTTACCATCAGTTTGAACCATGTTTACTGAGAATATTTGTTCAGATTCATCATAATAACCTCTTTTAACACACGAGGAGTGAGATTTATCGGATTCAATAAATTGGATTTCTTCCGAATCTGATGATTATGAAGAGCTAGAAGAGAATTCTTCTTGAATATCGTCATTAAACATATAGGACGGATCATATCCCAACCCATGATGAGTTTTCTGATAAAACGGATCACCACTTAATGGTAATTGTCTACCCTTGCCTTGATTGAGACCTTGCATAGTCTTCAAATCATATCCCATATTCTGGATAATCTTGAGAGATTGTTGACTATATTTGCCAATTCAGATTCTTCCTTTATCTTTATCTCTCAGATCATCTATCTGAGCAACAGGAATATTTTTAGCCAGGCCAAACACAATTTAGCGCTTGTTTTTCTTATCAGACGGAATCACGAAATAAGATTCTTCGTGACGTCTATAGGTTACACAAGCTTGTGATGAAGCAACTACAGGAAGAAGATAAGGAGAAGATGTTAGGAACCTTTGAGCATAAGGTCCAACATCGACATGAGGAGGAAAAGAATTTTCCTTATTGTCAATGTATAAGTTTTCCTCTGTATCTATGTCGTCTTTATATTGATGACTTTGATTATCAGAAGATAAAGTCATTCTTTCAATAAATTTGACAGCCATATACTCAAAAAGGAAATCTTCATTGATATCGGAAAGTACAAAATAATCAATATTTACATCATTTACAATTTGACTACTACGCTTCGGATTGATCATCAACGGACCATCATCCGTCATCTGCGTAGACTTGCCAAGATTAACGATCAATGGTGGCTCTGGATCATTCGTACGAAGAGTACGCCCTTTGACCTTGATCACAAGAGGTTAAACTTGGCTTTTAGCAGGAATATTCACTGATTCCTCAGATGAAGCTTGAGTTCTTCCTTTAACCTTGATCATCAGAGGTTGATTGTTGACAGGTTGGGGTTGAATTCGCCCTTTGACTTTGATTTTTAAAGGTTGCTCTTCTGGTGAATCTTCATTAATAGACTGATCTTCGGCAAATGATCGGTCTTCAGCCATGTCTGATATCTCTTTTACATATTCTTGTTTGTAGAGCCTTGAATCAAAAAAATAGGCTTCGACACCCTTGAAAGGATTCTTATCAGCAAACTCAGTCTTTACAACCCCTTGGGAATCCACGTACTTGAAGCATTGGTGGAGAGTTGAAGGTACGATGTTATGCTCATGTAACCACGGTCTTCCAAGAAGGATGTTGTAGGATACGTCTGAATTAATAACGTAGAATGTTGCCATAGTTCGAAGATCACCAATCTGAATCTTCAGACGAATCTTCCCCAGTGGTTTACTTTTTCCAGTGTTGAAACCAACTATTGTGGTACTAGTGTAAGTCAAGTCACTAGTAGGAATCCTCAATGGTCTTAGCATACTTTGAAGAATTATGCTAATGGAAGACCCAGGATCAATGTAAATTCTGTCAACTTTAATGGATTCAATATACCCAGTGTAGCACAGAAGCATGTCATGCTTGTTATGCTTCAACAGCATATCTTCTTGTGTAAAGGTGATGTTGGGAATTGTTTCCATCACACTATGATATTGTGGGCATGATACTAGTGTATTATCAGGAATCTTGAGTTGGGCTAAGCAGGAATCAGCTTGCAGGAAAGCATCACACAAGGTTTCGCGACTTTCTTTAGAAAGGCGAATCAACTCGAAGATAGATAATCTAGCCGGAGTATTAGCTAACTGGGCTAGAATATCAAATTTATTGGGTTTCATCACCACCCCCTGACTGGAAGCAGACTTCAACGGGACGTCAAAGCGTACTGTTTTCTGTTTTCCCTTTTCAACCACGGCAGGAACAGGAGACGGTTGAGTTGGTGGTGTTTCAACATTCTCTGCTTCTTTGGAGGATCCCTCATAATCTTTGTGGTACTCTTTTCCAGATCTTGTACCAGCAAATGTTTCTTCTTCAGACTCAGAAGAAGGAAGTACCATATTGCAGGATTTAGTCTTCCTTTCCTTAGCCTTCTTATGACAAGGATCGTTATGAAGAACCTCAGAACCCAATCCAACAGTGGATTTTTGACTTTGAATTTGTAAAGGAAGTCGTATTCCTTTATCATAATTCAAACCTTCTGCCTTTTGAAAATCATAACCCATCTTCTTCATGAGAATGATAGATTACTGACTGTACAAGTGAGTAGGCAATAGACTTTTAACAGGTGGTTTAACAGAGGAAGAAGAAGAGATCTCTGTAACTACAAGAGAATGAGGAATAGAATTCTCTGTAGCTACGGGAGGAGAAGGATTCGGGATACGAGGAAAAATCCCTATAGGGGCTTTTTCATAAGCAACGAAGACTTGTTGTGCCCTGTATAAGAGAATATTATTCACGGCTAGCTACTGCTTATGAGTAAGCTTGAGCTTGGTAGGAGGAGCCAAACATAGAGGACATATGTTCAATCCTCTCAGTCTATCTTCCAAAGGAATGCCATCCCATAGATGATCCAAATCATCAGGATCTAGAATAACATGAGAAATCATGTTGCAAGTTTTGACTTTCTTACCTTTCTTGGATTTTGAAGTTTTACCTTCATCTTCTATTTCAGATACTAAGTCAGGATGTACCCACATAATTTCCCCATTCTTTAATGTAAGAGGCAACAATCCTTCATTTTCCTCCCAGATAGGCGGGATGTTCACAATCTTCATCGTCGCCTTCGAAATTGGGATAATTCCATCTGGTACTTGTTGAGAAGAAAAATCTCCAAATTGAAGAGAAACCATATTAGTTGTGACCGTATGCTCATCATTAGTTAGAGAGATGGCATTGGCATTAATCAATTCTTTGATTTTCTTCTTTAGGACATAACAAGCCCTAGTGGGATAATTTATGTATCTGTGATAGATACAATATTTGGGATTGTCAGTCAGATTCACCTCATTAGGCCTCTTTGGCTCCGAGATCTGGAGTTTACCACTCTTCACCAGACATTGAAATATCCCTGGGATATCACTCTCGTCAAAAGAATATTCTTTTTTTGGCTTAGAAGACTCCTGATTACTCAGCATCATTTTATTTTTAGAAAGATTAACCATAAGGGTGTCCTTTCCTTTTACATTACGATTGCCAAAATTATTACCAGGATTACCTTTCTTTTCTTTATCCTCTGAGGCAAAAATCATCCCATGTTCACGAGCAAACCTACCATTGGTCTCGGCAGAAACTGCTGCTATGATAAACGAAGCCCAATATGTGAATTGGGAACCCGTGAAGACAGCAATAGATGGTCGCAGACTCATCTTGCATGTATCAATTAACGCTGAATCTGGCATACCAGGAGGCATCTTTAGAGTCACCTATCGAAAACGTTCAATGAACGTCCGAGTATCTTCTTTCTCCTTTTGCTTGATTTCTATTAAGGAGGACATGTTCATGTCCATACCTCCTTCATAGGAGCGGGAGAAACATTGTCTTAAATTCGTCAAAAAACGAAATACAATTATCGGGTAAACTACGATACATATCGTAAGCTGAACCCGTCAAGCACCCAATGAATACTCGAGTGAGAAGAGCATTATTTTTCTGCAAATGTACAGTCATAATATCAAAGTAATTGATATACTGACTAGGAGAAGCCTTTCCATCAAACAATACCATTGACTGTGGCTTGAATTTCGGTGGAAAGGGTACATTATTCCAATGAGGAGGATAAGGTTGCTTAATCCCTAACCTCTGGAGTTGATCCTTTTGCTTCAAAATTTCAAACTGTGCTTTGAGCACACGCACTGCTTGAATGGTTTCACTGGTTTGTGGAAGCACATTTGATTGAATAGTTGTTGGTTGTACCGTAACCCCCACCGGAGATGGTACATCTTCTGGAATAATAGGATCTGGAGATGCAGAATTTTGGTAACAGTAGGCTCTTGGATATTCAAAGGTATATCAACCCCTTGGCTATCTTGAGTTTGTGCTGCTACCTGTACCGGTATTACCATTGCCGGTTGAGCAGTTTGCTGAGCCATTATTATCTGGTGCATGCTTTGCATCATGTTAAGCATGTCTTTCAATGATTGTTCAACGGCAGTGAGACGTTGTTCCGTATTAGCAGATGACATCTCTGGTTCATCTCCAATAGCGTAGGATTCAACCTCTCTTGAAGATACAGAGGAATTAGTATAGAAGTATGAATAGACACTATCAGTTTCGGACTCAAGAGATTGAGGACCCCCAGCTTCTGAATCAGAAGTCTGCAATTGTCTTTGTCTTCTTGATCGAGTATTCTGATATACTCCTTCAAAAGAATCAAGAAGTCTATTAAATTGTTGTTGACCTAGGGTTTGGGACGTGTTCCGTCTAGGACGTCGTCCTTTGTTGGTGTGAGATGCCATGTTGACTGATGCATATGACAACTCATCAGCTTGTTGTTGGGACGCATTAAAACTTAACCGATCAAAAAACTGACCATTTGGAGGTCGAACAACAACATTTAATTACAATCTGGTGACACTCACAGTGATGATTTTCTTGGAGGAGTGTCACGGAAGATTGTCTATTTTTACGCTTTTGCATTAGCAATTCACGTAAATCAGAAGGAGTAGAAGGAGTAGTCTTTTTTATTACATTTGGGATAGCAAAACGTTTAGTCCCTTGTGTATAAAGAAGATTACTGGCTGCATTCGCAGAACCAAACTGTACATTTTTACGTGCTTGGAGTTGCGTACGTAAATCGTGAGATTTTTTAGCACGAAGGACTCCATCTTCATTGCGTGTAATTTGTAAGTTTGGTACCTTGCGTACAGAAGGTTGTTGGTTGAAAACAGAAGTTTTACCAACTATGTTTTTATGCTTCATACGTGCAGGTACATTCACTTTAGATACAGAAGCATCTTTGTGAATTTTATCTACACTGTCACAGACAAGAGATTTACCTTTACGCATAGAGCGCAAAACATGAGTATCTACCACGTCACAGACGGGAGATTTTCCTTTACGCGAAGAGCGTAATTTTTGTGTGTCTACCACGTCACAGATGGGAGACTTATTCATACACTCAGAAGTGCAAACATTAGAGTCTGCCTCATTACAAATGGGAGACTCGTTCTTATGCACTGAGCGTAAAATTTGGTTTTTACCCACTGGGCTTAAAACATCATTTTTACGCACTGGGCGTGAAACTTGGTTCTTACGCAGTGGGCGTGAAACCTGATTATCTTTACCGTTACAGACGGGAGATGAATTGTTACACTTAGAGTGCAACACTGAAGTAAGGACTGCCTCATTACGAACGGGATCCCCTACGACAGGAGTGGGAAGAATTCCCTTGCCATCAGAAGCAACAGAGAGATCAGAAGCTACTTTGGATTTAGGAACCCAAACTTTTTGTGCTTTGCGAGACTTTTAAACATTGGAGCAGCGAGAACCACCCCCAGTTCGGAGCATTTCTTCATAAGTAGTCTGGTCGAAGTACATAACCAGAGTCTTCTTTGTCGATCCAATCGATACATCATCGTATTGAGTAATTACCTCCTCGTCAGAGGAGAAGGTCGTCCCCAGTAAAGTCGCCATTTTGTTTTACTTAACAAAAGGCTTGAAATTGGCTTTTGAAAATAAAACGAAAAAAAGTACAAATAGTACAAATTGTTCTGGGAAGTATTGCTATGGAAGTCTGATCTGAAGTCGATCACTTTGTTCCTTGGACCATACGATGATGATGAAGATCACTGCTAGAAGATGAACAACCGGAAGAACTAAGTCACCAGAAAGGTATCGACGCACTTGGGCACTGATGGCGAGGCCGAATGCTTTCTTGCTTTGCTTCACTCTGTTCTGGAAGAAAAGTTGAAGAAGAATGCTTTGGAGAATCAAAATCTCTGGGTTCTGATCTCTATGTATTCTCTTCTTATCTCTCTCTCTGTCTGTCTGTCTCTTCTTATGAGAAAAATCAATCTACTTATAGACTTGACCTTCTGTGCGTAAAACTCAGCAAAAGTTCTGTCTTTACGCTAATAACTGTCACCCATGACTGAAGTCATCCTCTGCATACGTTGACACGTGTCCTATTATTTCAATAAGAATAGGATGCACGTACACACGTTCTTCGAGATGTGTGGTATGAAAGCCATGTAAGCAAACCACGTTCCAAAGTAGTCAGGAAGGATAGGGCGTAAACAACAACCCAAATATACTCTGAGCGTAAAGAAGTAGACTAGGCGTAAAATAGCCCTGACATGGACTTCCCGCGTAAAGTGGCTAAAAATAGCCTTGAGCGTAAAACGTAGCCCAAATAAACTTTATGCACACGTCAACTTTTGAGAGTAAAAACTCATATAGTCTCCATGCGTAAAAGAAGTCATATTGTGAGCGTAAAATAGCTCAATCCACATACTAAACGACAACATTGGTCTCTGTGTAAAACAAAGCCCTTCGAATTCTATGTTGTACGCTATCAGTAAATCTTCATGTCAGACTTTGCATTAAATGCATGACTTGACAGCTTAGTCCAGCGTAAAGTGGTTAGCTTATCTCTGGCGTAAAATCACTGGCTTGACCCTGGCGTAAAGTGATTAGTCTGTCCTTGGCGTAAAATAGATCATTTTGAGTGGAATACTCTATCTTTTTGACTCAGTCTATGAAGCACACATTTTTTACGCTCCTACAATGCTTTCCTGGAACAGTATCTTCCTCCAGCAATCAGTCAGATGAAGGAAGACGATATTGCCAACGAATCATGCTTTGGCTGTGGTAGTCAAGACCATATTGTCAAGAATTGTCTGAAATGGGGGAACAATACTGAGGAGCGTGGGCCCATGAGGGAGACACCGCCGATATGAGACAAACTGCGCATTGTACAGCTACGGAGGCCTCATGTTTTCAATTTGATGACACTGGAACAACATCAGGATCGTGATGGCAGTGATTTATCTTCTAAGTTTTGAGGACAACACTTTTTCTCAATGGGTTATTTTTACTACAAGAAAAATGACCTTTGTTGATGGTTTAAACGGTCGTAAAAACTCGTCAAGTAAAGGGGTTATCTTGACGGTTTTAGCTATACGTCAAAAAAACACATATTTTATGTTAATTTAGCAAATTTGTACCATAATAGTTGATGGTTTTAGAGGATCCATCAAGAAACATCATTTTGTTTATTGATGATTTGGTGATAACCGTCAACTAATATATACGCGGGAAAATTATCGCAAATTTTTAGCTACCATTATAGTAATTTTTTCAAACCTTTTATATTTGATGACGGTTCCAAAGGAGAATTCATGTGCCATTTTGGTAATTATTCTTCAACTCTTTTTACATTTATTCTTGATCCCTTTGCTTCTCCCTTCTCTCTCTCTCTCCATTTCATCAAACCCTCTCAATTGATCCCATGATCTTCCTGGAGAATCCCCCTCCACCTCCTCTTCCTCTATCTTTCCCTATAAATCCATTCCCAAATTTCCTTCTTCTTCTCCATCCAAAAGTTATGGTTTCCACGAAGGAGAGGTGGGGGAAGAAGCACTGCTCTTCATTCAAGTACAAGGACAACGTGTTTGATCTGGTAGTATTCCTCTTTTGGCTAGGGTTTTTTCTCCTTCGGTTTGGGCTTTGCTTGATTTTCTTAATTTCTAGGGCTGAGCCAAAAAGGAAAATTTGGGGCTTTGCTCCATGTCCATCTGCCTCGTCATTCCCAAGGTCTCGATCCCTACTCTACTTCTCCTTTTATTTGTTACATTATGAAGTAGCTTGACCAAGCTACGCTCGGGGATCAGTCACACATGGCTCGTAGCTCCTTTTTTGAGCAACTGAACTCCGGCACCACCCGCTGATCGGCCACACAGGACTCGATTGTTTCCTTCGGTCCCATACCACAGCATCAGCCTTCGATCTGGGATCGCCCATCAAGCATAGCCATCGATGCCTTCAGGTGAGATTTCCCATCTTCTTTCTCTCTATGATCACTTTTTCTCTATTAAAATTTTAACAAGTAGATGAAAAGATAGTTTTTGGGAAAATAGAATAATAGAACCAGTTGGGGATGTGTCCCTAATGGGACTTTAGAGTTTTGGTTGTTTAATAGAAGTTGGACACTCTGGTAGGTTGTTTAATTAGTGTATTAGCTTGTTTCAAAAACAGTAGTTGCACCCGAACATTGCGCAAGTCCTTGTTGTACGTTATGATGAGTTTTAGTATCTTTTTAGTATTAATTCTGGCTCTAAAATCATAGATTATTGCTGGATTGTGGGTTCTTTCCATTCTCGAAACCTACTGCAATTTATTGACATGTTCTATATCAGTGAATGGTACTCTCGGATCCCCTTTTGCTTGTGGTCTTATGTTTATGCACTTTTATTACTAATGTAAAATTGTTCTCTTTTTTATCGGTATTATATGTTTAACAATAATTGCATGATTCTAGTTTCTACTGTTGACCCAAACTAAATCATAGTCAACATAATCTTGATAAATTAATAAAAACGATATCTGTCATGTTCCAACTTGACACATCAAGCTCCATCAAGCTCCAAAATAGACAATCGTCACATATCGGCTCAAGACGAACATCATCAACGATTGCTCGATAATTTTGCTGTCTATTGTATTATGAGTCTGTATTTTGCATTTTATTGAGTCTAGGCTATTGTAAGTTGATTCGCACTGAATATCTCAACCTTAGCCCTTACACCCAAAAGCTCCACAAACAAAAGTTAAAAAACTGCTAAACCCAAAATAGTCCCTTGAACATTTTGTCCTAAAGGAGACAGAGTTCGGGCCGAACTCTGCCCCCTTAATTCCAGGACCTAATTTTAGGGTTTGCTAATTGCTAGTTGTCCAACGGCTTAATTTTTGAATATTTGGGACAGAGTTCTGGCCGAACTTTGCCTACCTGGACTAGTATATATAGGCCTTGTTTCCTCTAATTTCAAATCATCCAATCTTCTCATCTTCTCTTCTCTTATAGCCTATACATCCTAATGCTAATTCTTCTCATCCAACTAGCCACCAAACTTTTCAACCATCTAAGGTACTCAGTGCGAGTTAATTAGAAGTTTGAGTGCAAGAGTTTCAAAAAGAAGTCACTTGAAAAATTCTAAGTTTTGCCATCCGCGAATCTGTAAGAAGTTTGGCGTGCTCTTCTGAGTAAAGGCACGTGGTTGTACGCTATTTCACAAATAGTGGATTTCAATCCCGAGCTAGAGTTCTCAGGCCTGGACTAGTCCTCTACGAGGAAAACCAGGTTAAAAACTGTCGTGTCTGCGTATGCTTCTCTGATCTCCATATTTATATTCTGCACTTCTCTCTGATTAATCTTTTCTGTTAGAATAGAATAGAGTTAATTGTTTAATTGAATATTATCGACACATACTTTATTCACCCCCTCTAGAGTTGCCTACACATCTTCAATTGGTATCAGAGCTTTGTTCTCTTTTATCGAATTAACATTCTAGAGCTGATCCATGGCAACCACACTACCTATCTTTTCCAACTATGGTGTAGGACAGTCCACGAATAGGCAACCCCTATTTGACGAAACTAACTACACCTATTAGAGAACTATGATGAGTTTTTACCTCAAGTCTCTAGAGTTTGATCTGTGGACCATCGTCATGGACAGTTACAAAAAGCCAGCCAGAATAGCTGTCGAAGGAGCTCTTATTGAAAAAATGCACGACAAATATTCCGACTTGGAAAAGAAACAGGCAAGTCTAGATGCTAGGGATATTAATGCTCTCTTTTGTGCTATAGATAGGTCTGAGTTCAACAGGGTCTCTACATGCTCCACCTCACACGAAGTATGGAAGCTTCTGGAGGTGACTCATGAAGGAACCCACAAGTTAAAGAATCAAAGATCAGTCGTCTTACACAAGAATACGAGGCATTCAAGATGAAGCCCAATGAGACGATCACTCAAATGTTCACCAGATTCCTCGACATCGTCAACCCTTTATCTTCTCTTGGAAAAGAGTACTCCAACCATGAAAAGATCCGCAAGCTGCTAAGGGGACTACCAAAGATCTGGAGCGCCAAGGTGGCAGCAATCATCAAAGGCAATGATCTCACCAACATGTCAATGGAAACTCTGATGGGCAAGTTAATGATGCATGAGCTCGACCTCAAAGATTTTGAAGAATCTACTCCAAAAGAAAAAGAGATTGCCTTAAGAGCTCATCGCCGAAGAACCACCTCAGAGGAAACAGATGACGGTGATTCTGAAGGTGACGATCAAGCACTCATGGTTCGAAACTTCAAGAAGTTCCTACGCTTCAACCGAAGAAAAAGGGACGATAAGGAAGAAACCACCTGCTTCGGATGCAAAAAGATGGGACACGTCAAGAAAGACTGTCCTATAGCAAAGAAAGGAAGCAGATACGAAAAATCATACAAGAGGCCAACCTCAAAGAAATATGCCAATACTTGCATCTAGCACGAAAGCGAGGCCAGCGATTCAGACGAAGAAGAGGACTCTCCGTAAAACACTGCAAACGTTTGCCTAATGGCAACTTCGGACAAGGTAAACGACTCTTTTGAAGATTTATCCTTTGATGAACTGGGTGACGCCTTTAGTGATCTTCTTAGAGACCACAAAAAGGTTATTAACAAGTATAAGCATTCTAAGGAAAAGATCAAGACCCATGAAGTCGAGATCCATAGACTTTCTTGCTTACTTGAGAATGTTAAAAATACTACACCCTCAGAAAGCACTGAGGAGGTATCTAAGCTTAAATTAAGCTTACACGATGCTGAATCTCTTATTGAGAAGCAAACACATGATATCACTGCTTTAAATAAAGAACTCGTTGAAGAGAAAAACAGGTACATGATTGTTACAGCTAAAATACATGGCCTTACTACGAAATGTGATGAGTTGCATGTTGCCTGAGATTAGACTGGGCAAGCAGGTTATTTAACCTCAAACTCAGTCTCACGGTCACAACACTCACAAACACGAGACGACTCAACACAAGAGAGCACGTCACCACAAGAACACTCATCCACATACTAATCAAAATCATGCCTTTATGTACACCTATTCACATGCAGCATAAAAAACACACACACACGTAAACCTGCTGCACACAATCACCATTATCATCATGCTGCTACACACACTCACTACAGTCATCCTACTGCTACACATAGCTATCATCATCCTGCACCCACATATAGACACAACTATCATCATGCACCCAATACCAATATGCATGCTACCTGCACTTACTGTGGCATACACGGACACATATCAACGTAGTGTAGATTTATAAAACTAGTTGATATCAATCTATATGCATGGGTACCAAAGACTAACTTTTTAGGTCCTAAAAGAATTTGGGTACCAAAGGTCACATCTACCCGTGGTGTATATGGACCTTCTCGCTCAAACTAGAAGCAAATGGATTCTCGATAGTGGGTGCTCGCGACATATGACTGGAGATGCTCATCTATTCATAACACTATCTATGAAAAAGGAAGGATACGTTTCCTTTGGCAACAACCTTAAAGGCTATATCATAGGTAGCGGTATAATTTGTTATCCTCCTTCTCCAGTCATTAAGGATGTCTGTTTACTGACCGAGTTAAAGCATAACTTGCTTAGCATTAGTTATCTTGCTGATTATGGATATGATATTAACTTTGGGAAAACTAAATGCTTTATCTATGATAGATCAACTGGAGACATCGCTTTTGAAGGGATAAGAGAAGATAACATATATATTTTTTTATCTATCGAGAGATACTAACAGTACAGGAAGATGCCTCTACGCCCACAATGACGAAAGGATATTATGGCACCAGCGTCTTAGTCATGCCAACATGGATACCATATCCAGATTATCAACCACGAAGCTAGTAAGAGGCCTGCCAGACATCACATTCAAAAAGGACATGCAACCTTCACTCCTGTGGATATACCACCCGAAACCAACTCTCTGGAGGGCTTATCAAAGCAGTTCCAATTCAAACCTTCGCATTGGTAATAGGTGAGGTATCGAATGGGGTAACGACACGATCCTCTTTGAGAGATTCTATTGCTAATACTGTTTTTATTTCTCAAATCGAACCTAGAAATGTTTTAGAAGCTTTTAATGATGAATTTTGGATATCTGCAATGCAAGAAGAACTCAACCAATTCGAACAAAATCAAGTTTGGGAACTTGTTCCTGGACCTGCTGATCATTCGATTATTGGTACAAAATGGATTTTTTTGCAATAAAGTTAATAAAGACGGTTCAATCACTCGTAACAAGGCTCGTCTCATAGCTCAAAGATACAACCAAGAGGAGGTTATCGACTGTGGTGAGACGTATGCTCCTGTTGCACGACTTGAATCCATTCGGATGCTTTGTGCCTTTGCAAATTTTTAAAGCTTCAAACTTTTCAAATGGATGTGTCACGACCCGCACCCACCGTGAAGGTACGAGTACATAACAGCGCCCAGCCTATGCCGTAGTGTCGACGGTAGAACGCTGTTCTAGGTCATGAACTATAACTAACATAACATGAAATACTCTCCATAAGGAGGCCAACACAGATGTACAACTCAATCACAATCTAGAGATAGAATATGGCACGATAAAATAGATAAAGAAATCCTCAACTGAGTACAACAAGAAGTAAAATAATCAAAGTCTCAACAACTCTGAAAATAAGGACAACAGCTAAACATGAAAAGAAAGAACAGTCTAAGCTATCTACACTATGCAAGGTATCATCCTCAGCAGCTGCCTGAACCTCCCCAGGGGTCCAGGTCGCGAGTGTCATCTAGGCAAGATCCAAAGTAAGGGGTGTAGGGTTCCTCATCATCCTCTGTAAAATTTTCAACAGCTCCAGTCAGGACGGGAGCGAGCACAATACATCTCACACAGATCATAACAGGTTAGAGAATATAAACATACAAAAGAGTACGATACATAAAACTGAAGAAAGTACACGATGTAAACAGAGAGAGAACTATGATAGAAATATCTACTATAAGTAGAGAGCTACCAGTGACTAGTGATTTAGAATACAAGGTCGACATATGAATGGCTGGATTTGCACATGACTATATTAAAGAGGCGCACATGGCTATACTACTTTGGAATTTTTCACATGACTATTTATACTCCCCCATACCCCAATCAATACACAAGGATCCAGACAAGTTATGTTACGTACATGATTTTCACATGAAGCCCATAGATGGATGTATATGAAGTATACATGAGGGCTCAGAGAACTGAGTGCACATGAATTCCATATGAAGGCCCATGAAGGGTGCACATAAAGTATAGGTTATACATGAGAAATACGACCGAACATGATAGCATATTAGAGTACACGAGCGAGCACGAATGAGCATGAAGCACATGAGAAACATGAATAACATGAGAGCGAGGAATACATGATGTACATGAAACACACGACATGATGTATTCGATGCTCTCGAGGGGGATAACATCGCATGAAACGATCCATATAGTACCAATCCGTGATAATATCGTGACAGCATCAAATAAGGTAAACTAGAGCAGGAATATTGTCACGACCCGATCCCAAATTGTTGGGTCAAATCGGAGCATGTCCAGCCTGTATCGTTGTTGAGACGGCGACAGTAAGCTGTATCCACTTGTAGGTAATCTCAACAACATAATCTAAATTTGTGACAACTTTAATAATTCAAATATTTATAAAAATTTTGTTCAATACAAGAAAGATACAACTGATAATCAAAACTGAATTAACTGTCTTCAACACAACTTTTCTTAAACTAGAAAAAAAAGAAGTAACATTTAAGCAGCCGGCTCATCAACCTCGAGATAATCGTCTTCCAATCGGAACTCGGATAATACCACATGATACAGCTCAGGATCATCAATGCTTCCTAAAAATGTTGGGTCTCTAGTCAGGAGGAAGTAAGTACAATTATAAATATCTAACAATTTAAATAATAATAGAAATTTGCAATTTTAAACAATTTGAAAAACTTGAACAATATTTTCCAACAATTTTTCAACAATTGAAAATAATGTGATTTGAATAGATAACGACTATGACCGGCTTGGATTGTACAATAGTATCCTAGTGATACGATACGGCTTATCCCCGTGTGTAAGAGGGGTAAGCTCGCACAATCAATATGCAATATGAGGGGTATTGGTCATAGACGCTACACTACTCCCCCAATCCCATAATCAATAACAATCAATATTTGAACTCTAGGAGAGAGTTCCACAATCAATATTTGAACTCTAGGAGAGAGTTTCGTGTAGCAATGTGGTTTAAGCATGCAAGATAACAATTACTAAATAAATTGCCAAACAAATATAACCGCACTTGCCTTTGTTATGACTGGTCGAAGAGTTGGTTCCGGGATAGACAATCAGACTCGTCTTCGAAATCCTACATTGAGAATCCTGACTTAGTATTAGAGAGGAAACCATATCTAGGTGTGCTAGTTACAATCTCTAGAATTGGTCCTAATCCAGTTTTATGTTTTTTACAAATTCTACCAGAACACGTTTATCGATGTGATTTACTGGTTATTAATTTACGAAGAAAAATCAATTTAACATTTATTGAAAAATCGCATTTTCTGATTATTTGGCAAAACTTAATATTTTGTAATATTACATATAAAACTAATATTTTTCTTTAAATGAGAAGAACGTGAATTTGTTTAAATAACAAACTTGTAATTTTCC
>JANAVB010016198.1:427500-480000 GCA_029216955.1 Iris pallida | reverse complement strand
CTATTTTTATGTCTTGTTAATTCTATTGTATTTTCGTATTGTCGTCAATTTGTGTACTTGTTCCATTCCTGACTAGAAACCAACATTTTTCAGGTTTAGCCGCGATAACTCTTAGCATTGGGAAGGCTTGGGTATGCTGAGGTCAACTTAAAAATAGATAGCAGATGTATCAATTTCATTTATTGTAAAATCTTATATTTTCTTTAATTATAAATTTTGTAATTGTTGTAATAAATTTAGAAATATGAATGAGTAGCAAATATTGTATTTTGAGCATTTATTTCTTGCGAGCTTGACAGCGTTCTACCGCCGACTCTGCGACGTAGGCTGGCTTGGACACGTCTCGTATCCAAAAAGCGGGTACGGGTCGTGACAAGTTTTTGTGGTAGCCCATGCAGGTCAGTTTTCGCAAAAGATTGCAAACTCGTGATGGTACTTAAGTTAGTCGTACTATTGCGAGCCTGCGACCAGAAAATGCTCATTCACAAACTAGGATTAAAATGATTTAAGAGAACAACTAGGATAAGAGTCCCTTATTAAACTGACTAATCGGGTAGTTAAGGTTGTTAGATAGGCCATACAATTTAGAAGTATTAAATTCAGATAGCTTGCTAGATCCCTATAGACACACTATTGCTTTTGATGTAATGATATGATCCAACGTGGGTATAGTACTCACTTGATTAGTTAGGCTTTTCCATAATTAAGGCTATAATCTCGATAACCTGTTTAGTTTTCTTTGCTCTATCTAGATATAAATTTCATATCATGAATTAGAATTGCCTGTTTTAAATTCTATTTTGCTGTAAGGAATTGGTATATAAATTCCTGATTCTGTTATTCCTGTATAAATCCCAAGTTAGATTTAATTCAAAGTTTTCCTCAGCTATTTGAAATATATATGAGATAAATGTTAGGATGTTCTTATTTTTCTTGTCGTCAGTTATTACCCTCGGTCAACCTTTTACTTTAAGGATTGAGACTTACAGGCAGGTGTTTACGCTTTCTACCATAGTCAACTAAGTTGAATCCTTAGCAGCTCTTTGACGTCCTTAGGAATATAGTAGGAGCAGTTTAACGACTACGATGACTAAACAGCAGCACACTGTCGCCAATTACCTGAGAGCGGAGAGTATGGGTTCACTACAGCCAGCAGCGCACTGGCGAGGCACAACCCACAGAATTGAAATCATTCCGAAGAATCACAGTCTATGGGATATTACAGAAACTATGTTCTCGTTGACTTGTTTTGATCTTAGATACCCTTGTGTCAATATAGGTAGAGTGTCTGATAGCCTATCACATTGAATCACGAAACCAAGGGTTTGTCGTAGCCAAAGTATACGGGCAAGGCGTAATTTTCGGTGAAATGATTTCAGATGTGATTACAGAGCTTAGGATATTATAGAGAATAGAGACTGCCCTGTATGACCCTAAGATCCAAAACCAATACTAGTGTAAGTTCTGTAAGTCGAGTAGCATGTCTCCCAACCTAGCGTTGTGTGGTTCTTGGGATCTATTGACAGGGTAATTGACAGACATTAATAGGTTTACCTAGAATATAGAAATCATAGTTCCATAAACCGTTAGTCGACTAAGGTCGAATGGATAGAAGATAATAGGTTGACTGTATGGCAAGAACACCAGGTAAGGTTTTGATTTTTCCAAAACTCAAACTACTTGTGCCCCCTCTCCAAAAATCTCGCCTACTTATATTTTGACTATCTTGACCAACGCTACAATTACAGCCTAGTTTTGCAAGCTTACTCTTTTATCGAGCTTGCTTCAAGACATATGTTTATTGGGGACGCCCGCTATCTAATCAGAATCATTGTATTACGGTCTGATTAACCATGATGCATTTGGTTTGCTTTTCATCTAATTACCCTACGTGGATTGAGAAGTAGATATCTCTAGGATCTCATCCGCGACTGCTTTGACAATTCCACATGAATTATACATTCGTCTTTGAATCACGAAATTGTATTCAGTAACATCTCTCTTCAACTCTTTATTATTTTTGCCTTTCATTGATTGGAAAGACGAAAGCTCATAATAGATAGATACAGAGTATTCCCATGACTATGATAGTTGTATATGCAAGTGTAGCTACCATCGGCCAGCCCTGTGACAGGAACCTTGCCACCATATCCTAGCCTCTAAGGTGGGTAGACTGTAAGCCTTCAAAAATCTTGAGATATACGAGGATTACCGATTGATTAGAATAATTTTCCACTAGGATGATAATCAGAGCCCCATGGAGTCCCACTTTCCATTTAGATCATTTTGTGTCTCCGACCGTGTCATTAATATTCGGAGCACGAGACCAGCTATTACCTTCCGACAAATTTGATATGCAAGCTCGAGACGAGTCCACCTTCATCTAGGTATATCATGTCCCACTCAAACTTATTGCCTTGTACTCTATTTTCGGGGTACAACTTTCAGGATAAAAGGACTAGTAATAACCCTTACCATAGAAACCGAATGCTTTTCGACTTCCATTAGAGCCTTAACCTTGACTCAATTCCTGCGACCCAATATATGGTTGTGATCTACTTGAAGCCTACTACGCACATGCTACTAGCGTCCACCCAATTGAGGCCTCATGTGCTACTTAAACACAAGGGTCACTGAAGACGCATTTCAGGCTTATGGACCTAGCTAACCAACCCGACTAGCAACTAGCTCAACAACTTGGAAGGAACCCTATTCCAGGTTACCCTAATCTAGTAGGAAGAGTTTTATCGTTGGAATCTTGTCTAGTCAATATAGATTGAAACCCAATATTCCTCCAACCAACGACTGATGCCCAAATAGAGAACCCATTAAGACCACAATCTTGATTTCTCAAATTCTGTTCCATTATGGAATCTTGTTTGAATTAGAATTTCGAGAATGAGATTTCTGTATTGCACGAATTGTAAGCCCCTCTAAGAAGCGAAGGATTCTTCGATTTAGCAAGTGACTAGGCTAGAGTAGCCCTATCTAGTAATTAAGTCAATGGTCCGTAAACTTTCTTTCTACCTGTATCATTAGAAACTCTCTACCGCTCTTGAGACTTCATATTTTCTTGCGATTATGCTTCCTTATCTTCATGTCCTCCCTATTTCGGAGCGACTAATGGTCATGCTTACTAGAGTTTATCAACATTTCTTAGTTACTTGTGTAAATTTGTTGCTTGGTAAATTTTGTGTTGCTTAATAGATAGGAGAGGATTATAGATGACATATGTAGTAGATATCTGCTGGTAGGATTGTTAGCAACTGGTTAGAGGATTATAAGGTTTTATTTCGAGAGAGTAGTGTGACCAAAGATGGGTAGAACTCCTCGAAGATATGTAGTTACAAATGGCTAGGAGGAGGTAAACTGTTTTTGAGAAATTAAAATTTGAGGATATTGTGGTAATAGTGGATTTATTCTTTTAATTTTTATGTTTGAAGTTTTGGTATGTTATGATATAGAATTTCGAGGACGAAATTATTTTTAAGGTGGGTAGATTTGTAGCTCCCCTTCCCGAAATATTTTGAAATATTTTATTATTATTTATTTTATTGGTATGATTGTGTTGTATCCCGTATTGGTGATCTAAAAATATTTTCTAAGTATTCTTAATTTAATATTATAAATATTTTTATTAGTGAGAATCAGTGACGTTTGTATAAACAATTATGGATTTATTGAATTTTGTTATTAATATTATTATTGTATTTTATTATCAATATTATTGGGGTTATTATTATATAATATTATTTTATTATTATGGGTTATATTATTTTGTCAAATAAATATATTATTGGTTTAATTACAGTGTTATTAGGTTTATTATTATTATTAGTGTTAATATTGTGGTTATTAAAAAAAATTATTTATTATTAATAGTTATTAGTATTTTATTCTCTATCAAAGATACATATACATAAATATATATAATATATGTGTGTATGTATAAATGAATATATATTATATGGGTGAATACTTGTATATATAAATATATATTGTATATATGGGTATATGTGAATATATATATATATAATTGTATATATACGGGTATATTTGTATGTATATATATGTATTATATATTTTAAGGTGAATGGTATAAACGTATTTAATTAGATTAATATATATGTATAATCAAGACTATATGTTTTAATTATATATATACATATTTAATTATAATATGTATAAACAAGAATATATGTTTTAATTAGAATATATATATATATATATAAAGGTGTGTAAGTATACATATATATATGTATATATACACTTGTAATCATGTATATGTAAATATATACATATTAATGAAAGAGAAATAATAGCTATCCCAAACCAAGCCCATCCAGTAAAGCCCATAGCCGAAATTAAATCCTCCCTAACCAAACCACATAGTGCAATAGCAGCTCGGGCTCGGGACCATCCTCCAACCAAGAGCAACAGCAGTAGTATAATTAGAAAGGGAATAAGCAAACAGCAGCTTCGGCCCATTGAACCCGAGCCCTGTTCGGCTGCTGCATATACACGTATGTGTATATATCGAAAGAACAATGAAATGCAAAACCCTAACACCAACTCGCCGCCACGCCAGCCCCACAGCCTTGGCGACAAACCCGCGCACGCGCCAGCCCGCCGTGGGTGTCCGTCGGCCAACGACGAAGGTGCTGGAGGCCGGACACGAGCGCGCATACGGAAGATGGCAGCGACAGCAGTCAGGAGAGGAAACTTTGCAGCATTGATTCGCGACGATCACGCGATCGTTTCGCGAGCCGCTTTCTCGGGTATGTCCCCAACCCAAATGAGAATACTTCTCTTCAATTAGTTTATTTTATTTTGTTTTGTATACGACGAGATTTGAGTTCCAAATCGAGGAAAAAACTCGATTTTGGGATATTAAAGACTGTCCCTGACACCCAACTTGGCGTCGAGTTTTCCACCAACCTATTCTTCGAATCAATAAACTTTCTGAACAAAAGTTAACCACAAGATATAGGGCTAGAAAAGTTCAGTAGGAGGTTTGTAAAGAATTGCTTTGTACAGAGAATTATTCACATGTAAACTTTGTCAAAAATCTATTTTCAAAACAGTAGAAAACTTGAAAAACTCATCCACACGACGTGCGTCCCGCCAAACCGGGCGATATGGTCGCACACCGTAGGCATCGAAAGCTGTGTAACGGCTTCATGGTCGTGTGGGCTTTGACGGAATTCAAATTAGTCGCGTGTGCACGATGAATTTGATGCGTATCCGTCGAAATTCACCGTATCGTGCACTTTGCAAATTCTCCAATTACTTTGTCCATGCTCGTCAGATCGAGACGAAACTTGTGCCAACAGGACCGTATTATTTTTTTGGTCCTGTATACCAACTTTGGTCCAATTCTGAGACAGTTGAATCGTACGTCGTTTTGCGGGCCCCACGGTCCCATTCAACGGGCGATTTTGTGCACGGCCCGCCGGAATCCAACTTTGGATATACGGTTGGGTTCGTATCGAAAAACTGGATCCGTAGACATGTAGTTTGATGACTTTAGAGACCATTAACTCTGACACACTTTTCGGTGCAAAGCGGGTCCAACGGCGGATATCGTTTTTGCCAAAAATTACCGTTTTGCCCCTGTATCCAGAATTGGACTTAAGGACGGGCAATCCTAGCTAATTTGACTATTCTGAGAATGTTGGTACTGTTTATTTCAGCATCTGGAGACTTCTTCATGTGTTGACTGATTGTGGCTCATTGAGTGGTATGGTATTATTGATTTCACCAGCTAAGGACCTCAGGCAAGTGCACTTTCTGATTGCTTTCGATTCATAGTAGTCTTTTCATTTCATGTTTATACATATATCTTGCTGCTTGTTGACACGCTCGTCACACGGAGTAGTCGGGAGGAAAAATATCTTAGTAGACATGTGGACTACCCAGAACTATCCCCATGATGTCTATTCGTGAACAATAGCACATGTACACGACACATGCAGGTGTCGGATTTACCCCATAGCCGTTCACATGTCAAAACAGATATTTCACACCACGTAGGTAGATGTCTTTTATTTTCCTTTTTATCTCCACCGTGCCATGTCATCAGTTTTCTTTCCAGTTTTCATATCTCATATGCTATTTTCATGTCTTGTTAATTCTATTGTGGTTTCGTATTGTCGTCGATTTGTGTACTTGTTCCATTCCTGACTGAAAACCAACATTTTTCAGGTTTAGCCGCGATCACTCTTAGCATTGGGAAGGCTTGGGTATGCTGAGGTCAACCTAGAAATAGATAGCAGATGTATCTATTTCATTTATTGTAAATTTTATATTTTCTTTAATTATAAATGTTGTAATTGTTGTAACAAATTTAGAAATGTGAATGAGCAGCAAATGTTGTATTTTGAGCATTTATTTCTTGCGGGCTTGACAGCATTCTACCGTCGACTCTGCGGCGTGGGCTGGCTTCGACACGTCTCGTATCCGAAAAGCAGGTACGGGTCATGACACAGAGTTCCTGGTTTTCTTCTCACCTCGATCTAGAATCGCCACTGGCTACTCTGGTACTGTGAGGCTGGGTCCAATCTCTAGCTCTGAATGGTCCAAGATGTGGCTCGGATCCAGGATGTAGCGTCTGAGCTGTGAAACATGGAAGACGTTGTGCACGCCTTCAAGATTAGCTGGTAGAGCTAATCGGTACGCTACTTCTCCAATTCGGCTCAAAACTTCAAATGGGCCGATGTACCGGGGACTCAACTTTCCTGCTCTGCCAAATCTGATAGTTCCTCTGGTAGGGGAGATCTTCACGAACACACTGTCTCCTTCTTCGAACTCCAATGGTCGACGACTGCTATCAGCCCAATGTTTCTGTCCAGAGCAATCCTGAGCTTGTCCCTGATCACCTTTACCTTCTTTGCTGCATCGGTCACCATCTCAGGTCCAAGTAATACTCTTTCTCCTACGTTGTCCCAAACAAGCGGAGTACGGTAACGACGTCCACAGAGTGCCTCGAACGGTGTCATACCGATGCTAGCATGGTAGCTGTTGTTGTAGGAAAACTCTACCAAGTGTAAGTGGTCTTTCCAAGACCCTCCAAATTCCAAGACACAAGATCTCAGCATGTCTTCAAACATCTGGATGGTTCTCTCTGATTGTCCATCAGTCTGGGGATGGTAGGCGGTGCTGAACTTCAGTTGTGTTCCCAAACTGTCATGCAAACTCTTCCAAAAGTGAGAAGTAAATCTAGTATCTCTGTCAGATACGATACTTACCGAAACTCCATGAATCCGGTAGATATGCTGAATGTACAGTGCTGCCAACTTTTCGGTGGATAGACCAACCTTGAAGGGGATAAAGTGAGCTGACTTCGTCCGTCGGTCCACAATAACTCAAATTATATCCTTCCCTCCTTGGGATCGAGGCAGTCCTAATACAAAGTCCATCATTATGTGTTCCCATTTTCACTCCGGGATGTCTAGCAGCTGCAACAATCCTGCCGGTCTCTGCCTGCTAGCTTTCACTTGTTGACAAATCAAGCATCTAGCCACAAATCTGGATACGTCCTTCTTCATTCCATACCACCACACTATAGTACGCATATCCTGATACATTTTATTAGCTCCTAGATATATGGAATACTGCGACTGGTGCGCTTCTTGCATCAGCTCATTCCTCAGTTCGCCAGTTTGTACGCAAAGCCTCGTACCAGGCTTCAATGCTCCGTCGTTGGCGATTGAGAATCCTTCAAGTGTTCCTGCCAGCACTTGATCTCTGAGTTTGTAAAGCGCCTCGTCTTGAAATTGTGTCTTATTGATTTTGTCCATCTGACTTGAACGCACTTGCAACTACATCATTGATGATTCAGTTCCTGGAACAATTGCTTCTCTTTCCAGCTTCTTTATTTCTTCTTCAGGCAGTACAATCTCCAGTCCAAGCTTCTCTATGTCCTCCAGTAAATGCCGCTCCTTGGTCAAAAATATCGCCATCGGGTATCGACTAAGTGCATCTGCAACCACATTAGCCTTACCTGGATGGTACTGTAAGTCGATGTCGAAATTTTTCATCAGCTCCAGCCATCGCCTCTTTCGCATGTTCAGCTCCTTCTTAGTGAAATCATATTTAAGACTTTTGTGGTCTGTAAATATTTCCACTCCCTCTCCAAAGAGGTAATGCTTACCAGTTTTAGTACAAAAAATAACTGCTGCAAGCTCCAAATCATGCGTGGGATAGTTCTTCTCATGAGTCCGTAATTGCCTAGATGCGTAAGAAATTACTTTCCCGTGTTGTTGAAGAATACCACCCAATCCTTTACCAGAAGCATCACTGTAGATTGAGAAACCGCCGGTACCTGCGGGTAGCGCAAGTATTGGTGCTGTTGTAAGTCTCTTCTTCAGTTCCTCAAATGCTTCCTAGCAAGCTTCAGTTCACACAAACTCTCCATTCTTCCTGGTGAGCTTCGTCATCGGCTAAGCAATCCTGGCGAAGTCCTTCACAAATTTTCGGTAGTAGCCAGCTAAGCCGAAGAAACTTCTGATTTCAGCAACTGAACTTGATGTACTCCACTTCTCAATGGCAGCTATCTTCTTTGGATCCACCAAAATTCCTTCTCCTGTGACAATATGGCCCAGAAAATCCACCTTATTTAAGAAGAACTCATATTTAGATAGCTTACTATAGAGCTTCTCCTTCCTCAAGGTTCCCAGAACTTTCCTTAGGTGCTCTTCATGCTCTTCTTCAGTCTTCGAGTATATCAGGATGACATCGATGAAGACAACAACAAACTGATCCAGGTATTCATGGAAGACCTTGTTCATAAGGTTCATGAATACCGCAGGGGCATTCGTCAATCCAAACGGCATGACCAAAAATTCATATTGACCATATTTGGTGTTGAATGCCGTCTTTGGAATATCCTCCTTCCTGACCTTGATCTGATGGTAGCCAGATCAAAGGTCTATCTTCGAGAACACCTTAGCTCCACTGAGTTGATCAAACAGGTCATCGATCCGGGCAGAGGGTACTTGTTCTTGATGGTGATGTTGTTCAGTGCCCGGTAGCCGATGCACATCCGTACGGTCCCGTCATTCTTGGGTACAAATAAGACAGATGCACCCCAGGGTGAAGCTCCATCTCTGATAAATCTAAGGGCCTTCAGCTCGTTGATCTGGTCCTTCATTTCCTTGGCCTCCTTAGGGTTGACTCTGTAGCATCCCCCAGAAATAGAACAGAGCCGGAACTAGGTCGATGGTGAATTCTACATCTCGATCTGGGGGTAATCCTGGAAGACTATCAGGGAAGACATCTATGAATTCTGCTATGATAGGGTGAGGAGGTCCAGGTTCTTCTGTAATAGAGGAGTAAGTAATACCCTCCATATCTTCCGGAGCTTGAGAGATTTCAAACTCCGGCTCTCCAGGTGGGCTGAAGATTATACATCCTTTGTGACAATCTATCAGCGCATGCTGCTTACTTAACCAGTCCATTCCTAGGACTACATCATAGTTAGGTAAGGGCACCACCAGTAAGGGTGCTAAGAAGTTGTGTCCAGATATTGTTATAGGGCAGTTACAGGTCTCAGTGATGGGTATGGGTCCAAGTATGACCGATGGTGGACCTCATCGCCAGCAGGGCCGAAACGAGTGGTCTTTCCTTTGGCCGTACTCTGGAAGGTTTTGGTTGCAAACAGAAACAAGGTAGCCTACCAGTCTATAGCAAACAAAAATATTAACTTATAATATATATTTCGGTCCTATGTCATGACAAATTGATGTTCTAGTGTTCTAATTATTTCTAAGTATGTTCTCCTAAGTTGTTGATCGGACCTGCATGGGCCACCACTAAAAATATGTCACGACCCGGTCCCAAATTGTTGGGTCGAATCAGATCATGTCCATCCTGTACCGTTGTTGAGACGGCGGCAGTAAGCTGTATCCACTTGCAGGCAATCTCAACAATAGAATCTAAATTTGTCACAACTTTAATAATTTGAATATTTATAAAAAATTTGTTCAATACAAGAAAGATACAACTGATAATCAAAACTGAATTAACTGTCTTTAACACAACTTTCCCTAAACTAGAAAAGAAGAAGTAACATTTAAGCAGCCGGCTCATCAACCTCGAGATCATCGTCATCCATTCGGGACTCGAGTAACACCACAGGATACAGCTCTGGATCATCAATGCTTTCTAAAAATGTTGGATCTCCAGTCAGGAGGGAGCAAGTACAATTATGAATATCTAACAATTTAAATAATAATGGAAATTTGCAATTTTAAACAATTTGAAATACTTGAACAATATTTTCCAGCAATTTTTCAACAATTGAAAACAATGTGATTTGAATAGGTAACGACTATGACCGGCTTGGGTTGTACAATAGTATCCTAGTGATACGATACGGCTTATCCCCTGTGTAAGAGGGGTAAGCTCGCACAATCAATATGCAATATGAGGGGTATTGGTCATAGACGCTACACTACTCCTCCAATCCCACAATCAATAACAATCAATATTTGAACTCTAGGAAAGAGTTCCATAATCAATATTCGAACTCTAGGAGAGAGTTTCGTGTAGCAATGTGGTTTAAGCATGCAAGATAACAATTACTAAATAAATTGCCAAACAAACATAACCGTACTTGCCTTTGTTATGACTGGTCGAAGAGTTGGTTCCGGGATAGACAATCAGACTCGTCTTCGAAATCCTACATTGAGAATCCTGACTTAGTATTAGAGAGGAAACCATATCTAGGTATGCTAGTTACAATCTCTAGAATTGGTCCTAATCCAGTTTTATGTTTTTACAAATTCTACAAGAACACGTTTATCGATGTGATTTACTAGTTATTAATTTACGAAAAAAATTAATTTTACATTTATTGAAAAATCGCATTTTCTGATTATTTGGCAAAACTTAGTATTTTGTAATATTACATATAAATCTAATATTTTTCTTTAAATGAGAAGAACGTGAATTTGTTTAAATAACAAACTTGTAATTTTCCTAGTTATTTAATGTGAGAAAATGATATTAATTTTCTATATCCAAAATAATGTCTTTTTAATATTTTACGCGATTATCGGCAAACCAACAAAACCAGAAAAACTACTGTACACTATTACAGAGTTACAGAAAAAAATAATGAGTTGGGCTTATGCCCTTCCAATTATTTACATAAATTAATGGAACAAAAATAAATATATACTGATGAACCCTGAACGCCGGGAAGCGATCCATTCAGCAGGCCGAGGCCCTGCACCAAAATATGATTTGGCCAGTAACTAGATCTAAATAATAAATTATTTAAATATAATATGAAAATAGGGTCTCAGACTTGGTCCAAAGGTCATGTTTGCAAATAGCTAATGCCTCAACGTCCGAAACAATGCCGGTTTCGTTTGCATTTTGCTAAGGGCCCATTGACCGATACGGTCGTCGCCCGAAAAAGAAATCAACCAAAAAAACCAGTTTAAAATTTTGAAATTTTTACAGAAAACCATTTTAAAATATTTTTTGAAAAATTTGGGCAGCATTCCCTCTGTATTTAGGACAACCCAATACTGGGAATTTGTGCCAATCAACACACCAATAATATTCCAACTAGGGAATTAACTCATGAAATTATTTCCACCATTAATATTAAAACCCAAAAATAATATCGAAACCGAAAATACATCCACAGCATGTTTCTGGAATTCGGTAAACCGAAATTATTCAGAACCCGAAAATATCATAAAACAAATCTACAGAATATATCCGAACGTAACTCGGAATTTTCGAGAAGCCACAGGAACAAAAACCACAGAAACCCAATAGTTTCGAAAATTCTGAAACTAAACAACAGAACTTAAATTCTCCAACCACATCATAACCAAAGAGGACTTCGGAAATTTTCCGAAATCGAACTCATCTAAACCGAATCCTGCAACGGAATCGGAGAACCAAAATCATCATCGACTCGGAAGGGACGAACTACAGAGATTATCATAATTTACCCAATATCCGTTGGTCGGGGAGCCGCGGGATAATCTCGGGAATGAAAACTGGACAGCGGGAACGGCCACGAAAAACTACGGACCACAGATCGAGCACGGGGCAGCCGGATCGAGGACCACAGGAGGTCGGGCACAGGCGCAGGGGTCACCGGCGAAGGAGATCGCCGAGCGGCGGTTGACCGGTGGCCGCGAATGGCCGGACAGAGGTGGCGGTGGCGGTGGGATCCGTTCGGGATTGGCCTGGTCGGGCGCTGGAGGGCGACGGCAAGGGTCGGACCGGGCTGGCCTGGCCGGGGCCCTCGGGACTCCGGCAGTGGAGCTCGGGTCGCCAGAAAAATTAGGGCAGAGAAATGAGTTTTGGGAGTAGTTTGTAATGGAGAGTGATGGGGATGGAAAGGAAGAGGGGTATAAATATAGGGAGGAGGAAGAGCTGTTACCGAAAGGGGAAGAGAAGGGGCACGGCCGATCTGGGAGGCCAAGGCCTCGACGGTTCCTCCGCGGAAAAGGAGAGGGGTCAGGTGGAATGTGATTAAGAGAGAGAGAGAGAGAGAGAGAGAGTTAACTAAGGAAGTCTTAAGAATGAAAAGTTCTGAAAAAGGAATTCATTCCTTTAATTAAAATTATGATATATATATATATATATATATATATATATATATATATATATATATATATATATATATATATATATATATATTTTAGCAACTAATATATATATATATATATATATATATATATATATATATATATATATATATATATATATTTCTAAAATATGATATATATATATATATATTTAAAATTATGATATATATATATATATATATATATATATATATATATATATATATATATATATATATATATATATAACTTATAATTTATACGAAATCGAGATTAGTTTCGGAAATGGATGTGAATCGGGTTCGGGACAGGTCTGGTCCAACTCAAAATTCCAGGAAAAATAATTTTTTTTTCTAAAATATGATTTTTCATAAAAATGGTAATAATATATTTAGCAACTAATTATACAATATAAAATTTTACGAGTTTTGACTAAACTCTAAAATTCTAAAAATAATAATTTTTTTCAAAAATACAATTTTCCTAAATTAACAACTATAATGATTTATAATAATAATTAGCTGATTAAATTATTCAATTAATTAACTGAAAATTTACGGGTTTCACAAATATAGTTCTAAGCAAGTTATGAAATGATCAGAGAATGTACTCGCCTGGTATCTGAATGTCTGAAGTAAATGTACTGTCCGAGATGAGGTACCTGACTCCTAGTTAGAGCAACACAAGTCAAGATGTATACAGGGAATGATAATTGAAATCTACAATGCATCTGCATGCTGTCTAGGTCAAACTAGACTAAAGTCAACTCTTGGTCAACTCTGGTCAACTACACTAGTCAAACTAGGTCAACTAGGTCAAGACTGACCGAAACAAGTCTAATAAGTCTCACTAGGCCTAACCAAGCCTAGGCTAGCACTCTACATCAATCACAAGGCTATACAAGCCAACACAAGCACACATCAAGGGCATATCATATTCATGCATATTCAACATTATATATATATATATATATATATATATATATATATATATATATATATATATATATATATATATATAAAGGAAGGAACTAACATGTAAGCTATGTGTGTGTGTGAACATGGAGGTGTACATGAAAAGAAAAATCATCACTATGCCATATATCTTTGTACCCACATATATACATATTAACATATATGTATCTAATATAAAGTGGTACACACAATATAATATATAGGATACATGATAATATGTATCACCTATATATATATATATATATATATATATATATATATATATATATATATATATAAAATATATACATATGTATATACACTTATACATAGAGGATAGGAAAAGACATATGATTGTGTACATGTGTGTGTGTGTGTGTGAAGTGACATGAGAGTGTAGCAAAGTGTCATGAGAGCATGATAGGGTAGTCTGACACAAGGGTGTGTGTGTCATTTAAGCCTAGGCATGTGGGTGTGGCATGTGTGTAAATGGATAGGAAGACAGTACAATGTACTTCAGTCCTCAGAAATTTAGTATTTAGGAATATGCATACAAGAGGAAATCATCTCAGGTTTCATAGATGCTCAGGTGTGTGTGTGGCAAGTAGAGTGAAGGGTGTAATGTGAAACTTCATATTTCCATTCTCAGGTCTACCAGCATACAAACAAACCCCAGCTTCCAGTTTTATATTTTAAGCCAAGCTCGGATTTTCTCTCAAACCCTCAACTCAACAAAATCCATAACTGGAACATTCAGTGAGTAATAGACATCAAAAAAAATGTGTTATCATCCAACATACATGTGAACTTATATAAAATTATCTGAAAATGTAGCTAATCATCTTAACATCTATGAAACCACCTCAACTATATGAATTCAATTGTCATATATCCCTTGAATCCCAACTCAGTCCCAAATCGAGAAACCCAATCAATACATCAATGTGGTACACTTATACAGCATGTTAAATACCAAGTAAATCACATACTTACATTATTTAAAAGATTTACAAACTCAGAAAAACCCCAACTCAAGTTTTCAGTATCAGTAATGTATCAGAAATTTAGGGAAAATTCCCAATTCAAAAACTAATACCCAATAAATTTGAACTATCAGGCATATAGGAATGTTCCCCATATGTACTCATGTCTAGGGGGTCCATTCCTGTCCAAGAAACTGGACACGAAGTGTCCAAACAGAGAAAAACCCAGTGTATCAGTACACGTGCGGTGCAGTATCGTGCAGGCAGAACATGAGCTCGTGGACACGACACGGTGCACCATTGGATACATGCTTGTGTCCATGTGTTCGCCAGGGATAGGTCT
The DNA here is from genome assembly GCA_029216955.1 of Iris pallida. NCBI lineage: Eukaryota > Viridiplantae > Streptophyta > Magnoliopsida > Asparagales > Iridaceae > Iris > Iris pallida. The sequence continues at coordinate 465,125 of JANAVB010016198.1, read as the reverse complement.
AGGTGTCCATCACCCTGAATCGGGTCGGGGACGTGTCGTGTCCGAACCACAGTGCGTATCATATGCAATTTTTCATGCATAGCATTGCAGTGTTAAATCGATACGGACGGGATTTCTCCTAAACCGCTCGATAAGATGGCCTAAAATTATGTCAGTGTGGTGTCAGACACTTGGCCTAGGTGTCCACAAAGTTTCGTGTCTATACGTGTTGTGTCGTGTCCGCTACAGTGCCAGAGCAGCAGGGCACTGTACGCAGCCTGTTGTGCGCGTGTTCGTGTCCTCGTGCTGACACGACACGACACTAAATGGGACTCAGTCATGGGGGTATTAACATACATATATAAAACAATAATTTCATTCAAACACTTTTCAAAAATAACAAACTAAAATCCTTTGAGGCATTTAAACAAACACCTAGTTACACACTATGATACGTGTCCGATACGGACACCAAATAGACACGAATCGACACAAATCCAATACCTACGGCTAGGGGACACCTAGGGCTTCCTATCCATGCATAGAAAACGAAATTTGGTGGAGAGAATAGGGATTTACCTATATGTGCAATTTGTATAAAAAAGCTTCAAAAGGGGGGGTTCTTCTTGATGGCCAAGTGCTCCAAATTGGTCCCAAACTGAAATGGCTCTCCACTAACAGTCCATAAAAACCAATTAGAATCCAATGCAAGATAAAAAGAGGTTAAATGAATAAAATGGAAATTTTGAAAAAGGGAACAAACCTTGGTTTTTGTCAAATGGAGAAATAATATAAAAATGGCAAGAACAATCAAGGAGGAGATTATTTATAGGGAGGAGAAACCCTATGGCTGGTCCTAATGAATAAAATTAGGGTTAGGGTTACAATTCATGGGCCATGGGCCAAGTTTCATAAGTCATGGATCCAATTCCAAGTCTCAAGTCTATAGACCAAATCACTAAGCCTTCTATTCAAGTCTTGATTCCTATATGACTAACTTAGGTTGACTTAAGTTAGACTAGGGTCTCACCATGCTAATCAAGTCACATTAACTAGAGTCAACATCTAGGTTAATCTCTTACGTCACAACGAGTAAAAGTCAAATCAACAATCGTCAATCAATTCAATAAATCAATAATTCTAAAAAGTCACAATGACCAAAATACCACTAGACTAAAAATGATAAATAAAACACCCTAATCTCATGGCTAGGCTCTAGAGCAGACAGTCTCTACGGTTTCACTAGCTGCACATCAAATCACAAGTCATGATTTTTAAATAGTTTTAAAATGATTAAAAATCACCAAAAATCATATTATTAATTAAATATCATAATTAAATAAATTAAAACACAAATTTTAAAATTACCCTCATTTTAGAAAACTGGATGTTACTGGATGTGAAAAGTGTTTTTTTAAATAGTTTTATTAAAGAAGAGGTTTTTGTCAAACAATCCCCTGGTTTTAAAAATCAAAAAATTTCGACCATGTTTTTAAACTGAAGAAAGCTCTCTATGGCCTAAAACAAGCTCCTAGGCCTTGGTATGAACGTCTTAGTGCTTTCTTACTTGATAACAATTTTTTAAAAGGAAAAATTGACTCTACACTTTTCATAAAATCCCTTGACGACATTGTTTTATTAGTATAAATTAATGTAGATGACATCATATTTGGGTCTACTAATGAGGGTTTATGCAAAGATTTTGCCAAGTGTATGCAGAACTAGTTTGAGATGAGCATGATGGGGGAGCTAAACTACTTCCTTGGACTGCAAATCGAACAATACTCGCAAGACGCCTTCATCAGCCAGTCGAAGTATACAAAGGACATGCTGAAAAAGTTCGAGCTTGAAAACCTCAACCCTATCAGCACTCCTATGGCTACTACAGCAAAACTGGTACCTGATGAAAGCGGCCAACCAGTCGATCAACGTAAGTATCGAGGTATGACTGGTAGTCTATTGTATTTAACTGCTAGTCGTCCCGATGTTATGTTTAGCGTTTGCTTATGTGCTAGATATCAAGAAAATCCTAAAGAATCACACATGACCGCTGTCAAGCGTATCTTTAGATATCTTAAGGGAATGATTACCTTAGGCTTGTGGTATCCCAAAACCACTTTCTTTGAATTAATCGGATATTCCGAAGCTGATTTTGCCGGATGCAAAGTCGACCGTAATATTACCAGCGGCACGTGTCATTTGTTAGGAAAGGTTTAGTCTTATGGTTTAGCAAGAAGCAGAATTCTGTCATACTATCCACAACAGAAGCTGAGTACATCGCAGCTGGTCGTTATTGTGCACAGATTCTGTGGATGAAACAAACTCTTGAAGACTATAACTTATCTTTCATGCACATACCTATTTTCTGAAATAACATTAGTGCTATAAATTTGACCAAGAACCCAGTATGTCACTCACGCACGAAGCATATAGAGATTAGACATCATTTTTTTGCGTGATCATCAACAGCACGACACTATTAACTTAGAGTTTATTGACACCGAACATCAGCTACCATATTTCTTTACTAAACCACTAGCCGAAGATCGCTTCAATTTCCTTTGTCAAGAGTTAGGAATCTTGGATGAAACCATCATACAATAATATGTACCTGCATAAATAACAGTTATGACAAGCATCATTTATAATGACTCAACTTTGGGTACAAGCCGAAAGGGCCCTTCTGACAACAAGGCATAAAAGCCTAAGCGATACGGTGCACTAGTCTTCGGACTACCGCTAGCTGGGACCCGACCCCTATAGCTACCCCAAGGCAGTTCTACTGTAATGATCGATATCTTAACAGTTATTTATTACATGTCTACATTGTTTTTATGACTTATATCATTTTATTTTTCAAAATTCTAGACTTTTTCCTATTCAAACATTACCTTTTCTATGTTCTGGAACAGAGAGGCAGAGTTCGGGCAGAACTCTATGTTCCTGCTCACGAAACCTCTAGCTGCTCTCAGCCATTCAATTTTCTGATTCGACGGCCAGGATTTCACCCAGCCTGCTGGCCCCAACCATCTTAAACCCGAGAAACCCTTCTCTCTCTTCACTTTTACCTTCTTCTACCTCCCTCCAAACTACTTTCTCTCAAACCCTAACCCTAGAAAACCAACTTGTAGGACTATTTACTTCCACAATCAAGCTCTAAGTGTTCTTGGAGGATCGCTTCCAACACCAACTGTTTGTGTGAGGTATAAATCATTATTCTTCTTTTTTTAAAATTCTCTCTTTTCATTATCAATGGCACCAAAACTTTTTGGTAGAGGAAATAGGAGAAGAAGTGAAGGAGCATCATCTTTTAACCCTCCTCCTTCTCTTCCTCCTTCTCTTCCTCCTCATATCCATCCATTATTCAATCCACCACCTCCACAAAACCCTAACACCTACAATGAGCAACTTTTTGTCCAATGAGTGGTTTTTCGACTTTCGCTCACGTAGCGTGTTTTCGGGACATCCGATCAACTTTACAATTTTTTTCGAATTATGATTCACTCTTTCATGACTTAAATCTAGATGAACTTGTTTCAACTTCATCTATTGTCTATTTAAATGCCATACAAATGTCCTACTGCAATTTGACTCATGACAACATGCAAATTTATTCTCGTGTCGCCGGTATTGATATATCATTTGATGACTTTGAGCTTACCGACTATCTAGAAATCTCGGAACCCAACTCTTGGGAGAGACTCGTCGATGCCCGACGGTTTCAATTTCCCGATGGATCTTCTCTTGAGAGCTTCAAGGACAACTTGTATACCCCTAACACTCGTCCTCGCAAGCTTGGAGCAAAATTTCTCAACCCCTACTTCTATGAACTCCATCGGATTATCTTTTCTTCGATCTTGCCCAAAGCGGGATCAACCGATAAAGTTTTATATCTTGAGATATCTGCACTCTATTACTTACACTTCCATGTTCCATTCAACTTCCCTCGCACTATGACGGATTGGATGATTAGTGCGAGAACCAAGCCACGATCATTGGTCTATGCCATGTATCTATCGATGATCTTTTGTGCTTTTTACATTCCCCTTGATGAGTGTCAGTTCCTTCCTGCTCCTGCCTATCTATCCAAGGCAAGGAGAACTCTTACTGCTATTGCCCCTCCTGCTGAGTCCGAGTCTTCTGACTCTGATGCTCCTGCAGCTCCTGATGCCCCCGATCCCGAGCCGCCTACTACTTTGGACTCTATCTAGGCGATGCTTCGCGATCGCTTCCGTTTGGAAGACGATCGTTGGACACAGCTGGATTACCATGCCACCTTCCAGATGAGTGCTATCAACAACGAGCAAAACCATGAGTCTTAGCGGCTAATAATGGGAAATGACACGTAGACCACCATGTAGTTAGGTGCATGCATATGAACAAATTCTTATTGCAAAACCTAGGACTGAACAAAGAGACAGATAGTATGCTTTATATATATATATATATATATTTTTATTTTATATATATATATATATATATTATATATATATATATATAAAATATAATATAATATAATTCTTGTCTTGTGCAGGGATGGATCGACGACCGTAAGTAAGAATCTCTATATAAGGGATGATCTTTTGTTTATGTTTTTTATCATGAATTGCTTAAAAAGAACCTAGACAAGTAAAAAGATTACTAGTAAATATTTGCTAGCTTCACATGTTGATTTAGTGTAGATTTATATGAGTTCAGCCAAAAGTCACTCACTAGTACATATTGCATACTAACCCACATTGGGCATCCATTCAGATAGCAAGGAGACAGAGGAATTTAGGTGAGGTGCTAAAGCTTGTCCAGCCCAGTAGAGCTTGTTGGTCGTCTTGAATGATATCACACCTTAGCGAGGACAAACGATCTTGCACGAATCAAAGTGAGGACAAACGACCCTAGCGGGATCGGGGCGTGACAAAGTGGTATCAGAGCACGACTTTACGTCCTCGACCTCTTTCAAATACGATTTTCGAAAAGTATATAAAGTATTTTGATGGTTTTTGATGGTCCCAATTTTGAGTTATGAAAAACCAATGTACCATACAATAATTCCATAATATTTTATGAGACTAACAGAAGTTATACTCTTTTGTAGTGTAATGACAAAAGGAGGTAGTCAGGATCCTCCTCGACCATCGGGCTCGATCAACCCGGTTGAACGGATTTTGGCCATGATGGAAACTCAGTAGAAGGAAGCTGAGGATCGTAGCATGACGTAACATGCGCTAATAGAAATTCAGCGAAAGGAAGCTGAGGATCGTAGCATGGCCCAGAAAAGGCAGCTGGATGCCTTGACCCAAATAGTATCTTTACTAGCGGGTAATCACAATATCACCGCAGCGAACAATCCGACTGGAACTCCCAAGATTGGGCCCGTGGATGCTGATGAGTCACAGCAGGCTCGCAAGAAACCATTTGAGCCATCAGATTTTCTGAATGCTAAGCCTCCAGAGTTTGAGGACTAGACATCACCAGATAAGGTGATGGATTGGATCAAGAAAATAAAACATCTGTTCTTTTTATCGGTGTTACTAGTAGCAGAAAGCTGGCGTATGCTACCCTACAGTTTCTGTTGCGGACAGATGACTGGTGGGCGGCTAAGAAGCCAGAATTTCATGCCAGGGCCATAGACAGAAAGATCACATAGGCTATGTTTAAGGATACTTTCCTGGAACAGTATCTTCCTCCTGCAATCGGTCAGAAGAAGGAAGACAAATTTATAACATTGAAACAAGGGAGCATGTCCATGGAGGGCTACGAGTCAGAATTCTCTAAACTTTCCAAATTTGCTAGCACAAAGATTCCTAACGAGAGGGTTCGCATGAATTGATTCATACATGGCCTGAATGAGGAAATTCAAAAGAGTGTTCTGAACCGAGAGTGTGAACCGTATACCAAAGCCTTTGAGGCCGTGGTACAAATAGAGTAGTTTAGCCTGATGACTATACCAGTGAAAGTTCAGACCGATCATAATTAGCCTACTAAAAGGTACTATGATGGGGAGAAAAAGATCGAAGGGAAAAGAAGAGAGACAATGAACAACAGAGGGGAACATAGTGTACCTTCTACGGTCGCTGCGGGCACACCAAGGAAGTTTGTCATTTTGCCAACAAATCATGCTTGGGCTGTGGTAGTCAAGACCATATGGTCAAGAATTGTCTGAAACGGAGGAATAATACTGAGGAGCGTTGGCCCATGCGGGATCTATCGCCGATACAAAAAAATTGCACAATGAACAGCTGCGGAGGCCTCATATTTTTAATTTAATGACACTGCATGTCACGAACCGATCCCAACTTGTTGGGTCAAACCGGATCATGCCCAGCCTGCATCGTTATGAGACAACGGCAGTAAGCTGTTTTAATACAGGTAATCACAACAACATCTAAACATTTGTCACAATATTTATATACGGGAACTTTAAAACTTTTATTAATCAACAAAATGGAATACATCTGAAATTGTTAGTGCTGAAAGGAAATACTGAATTCAAGTCTACAAAAAAATTCCAATAAAAGAAACTCGAATTAAAACGACAACTAGCTAGAATGGTTGTCCCGTCAGCCTCAGGATCTGCATCCTCCAAGGGGCCTCCGGTAACACAGCAGAATATGGTACTGGGTCATAGTAGCTATTGCGCTATAGCTCAGCAGTCATCAGTGACACCTAAAATATTGGGTCTCCAGTCAGGAGGGAGCAAGTACGAGTATATATCCAACATTTCAAATAATAATAGAAATTTGCAATTTTAAACAATTTGAAATACAATATTTTTCTACAATTCTACACGGTAGAAAACAATGTGATTTGAGTAGATAATGACTATGACCGGCTTGGGTTGTACACTTGTATCCTAGCGATACGATATGGCTTATTCCCGTATGTAAGAGGGGTAAGCTAATACATTCACTAATTATTTGGGGTATTGGTCATAGACACTACACTACTCCCCCAATATCCCACAGTCAATCAATCAATACTCTAGGAGAGAGTTCCTTGTAACAATGTGGTTTAAACATGCAAGATAATAATTACTAATTAAAATGCAGAATAATATAACTGTAACTTGCCTCGATTTGTAAGACTGGAGTAGGGGCAAGTTGGTACCGAGGAGGAAGTCTAGTTTGTCTTCGAGATCCTACAGTTGAGAACTTGACTTAGAACGATTGTGAAACCGAGCTAGGTGTGCTAGTTGCAATTTCTAGTAGCAGGTCCTAGTCAAGTTTTAAGTTTGTTTATTTAATCTACTGCTAACGGTTTACGACGCGTACTACGTTGGTTCTCATTTAGTTAGATAGCCAGTTTCTGGTTTACTTGGAAAAATTGTCATTACCGGTTAATTCGCAAAACTTTGTATTTTTAATATTATACGTATAAAACTATATTTTTTTTAATGATAAAACGTGGGTTTTGTTAACTATCAATATTTTATTCAAGTTATTTTATCGTAAAAAATCCTTATTAATTTATACAAAATATTTATTAACCATTTTATAACTAAGCGCCTCATTACAAAAAATAAAACCAACCAAAAAATAAAGTCAAATCGACCAAGAAAAGAAATGAAAACCTAGACTACGCAATACAGGGGCACAGCTAACAAAATAGAGATATGGGCTTATGCCCTTAAAAACTTTACATAAACGAAATAAGAGAAAATTAGTTAGATCTGACTAATGTCTCGTATTTTAAATATCGAAAACAAAACTAAAAATAAATTAAATTAAATCTTAGGAGTCTCAGACTTGGTCCAATCGTCACTATTTTTAGCTAATGCCTCAACGTCCGGGTAAAACCGATTTCGTTTGCATTTCGCTAGGGCCCACGGACCGGTACGATCGTCGCCCAAAAATTCGATTTGAAATAATTTCTGAAAACCGATTTAAAATTCATTTATAAAATTTTATAAAAATTTAGGCAGCATTTCCTCTATATTCGGGATAACCCAAAACTGGGAAATGCGCCAAAATACCCATAATAAAAGTCCCAAACTAGGGAACACATTTATATAGAAAATATATATACAGAAAACATTTTTGAAGCCTAATCGGAAATCTCGAAATTCCGAATATCTAAACCAACCATAAAAATATCACAGAACGTCTCCGGAAAATTCCAAAATCACTACGTCGACCCAAAACCGAATTCCCGGGAGGGAATCGGGGACCAATTCACATCATCGACTACCGAAAATGGAACAGGATAAAGGAATTATACCTTGGGTTGCTCGACTAGAGCTCTCAGATGACAAACAAAGAAAAGAAATCTGTGGACAGTGGACTGGCTCGGGACAGCGCCTCGCCGGGGCACGGCTGCGCTGGACAGCGGGATCCGGGACCGCGGAAAGTACGAGAACGCCTGGGAACGAACCGGATAGCAGAATCCGGAAATCGGGGCAAGGAAAAGCACGGACAGTGGGGAATTAGTCGGGACAGCAGGTCTGGCCGAGATCGTCGGAGAAAACGGCGGGCACCGGGGCTAGGGCACGGCGGAGAACGGCTGAATGATGCGGAAGGTCGCTGGGGTCGGGCCCGATGAGAACGGCCGGTGCTGGAGGCGGTGCGCAGGCTCTGGCCGGCGCGGCAGAAGGCGGCCGACGGGGGTTCGTTGGTCGGGCCACTAGGGGCGAGGTCACCGGAGGGGGTGGCGCCGGGTGGCGGGGTCGGCCGCCCGAATGGAGGCGCACGGAGCTAGGCGACCGGGGGACGGCGGAGGCCAGCTGAGCGGGATCGGGGCAAAGGGGGTACGGCTAGGGCACAGCCGCGGGGCGCTGCGGGGAGCCCGGCGGAGTGGGGGTCCGGCGGGAGGCTGCTGGGGCGGTGCTCGGGGCAGCGGGGCCACGGAAGTCCGGCGGGAGGTCCGGCGGAGGGGGTGGACGGGCGCGCGGAGCGGGGGTCGGCCGCTCGGGTCTGGGAAGCCGGAGCGTGGAGGCCGAACGGGTGGGGTCGGTTAGCCTCTGGAGGGAGAGAGGTGAGAAAATAGTGATAGAGAGGGAAGTAATGGGCTGGTGGTGGTGGTGGTGGTGTTTTAATATAGGAGAGTGGGAGAAGAGGGAGAAATGGTTGTGGAAGAGAGTGAGTGTGCTAGAGAAATAAGGGGAAGGAATTGTGTGGAGGAGAGTTAGTAAAGAGGAGAAATTAGAGGAGAAGGCCTGGTCGTGGGGGAGACAAGGCCATAGGACTTATTCCTCTCTCTTTTATAAGAATAATTAATAGAAATTAGATATATGATTAGAAATTAAAAAAGAATAGGTTAGGAAAACTGGGATCAGGGTTCGGAACGGGACCGGATTCGAACTCGGGGTCGGAGTCCGTACTCGGGTTCGGGGACAGGCCACAATCAAAATCAACGAAATTTTAAAATGATATTTTTCCTAAATCCGACTAATTAATAATAATAATAATAATACAAATAAAAATCACTTAACAAAAACAATTAAACTAACCCAGGAAGCGGGTTTCACACTGCAACAGGATCAGGATCGTGATGGCGGTGATTTATCTTCTAAGTTTTGAGGACAACACTTTTTCTCAGTGGGTTATTTTTACTACAAGAAAAATGACGTTTGTTGATGGTTTATTTCATAACGGTCGTGAAAACCCGTTAAGTAAAGGGTTATCTTGACGATTTTAGCTATACGTCAAAAAAACATATATTTTATGTTAATTTATCAAGTTTTAGAGGACCCATCAAGAAACATCATTTTATTTATTGATCATTTGATGATAACCATTAACTAATATATACGCGAAAAAATCACCGTAATTTTTTTAGCTGCCATTATAGTAATTTTTTTAAACCTTTTATATTTGATGACGGTTACAAAGGAGAATTCATGTGCCATTTTGGTAATTATTCTTCAACTCTTTTTACATTTATCCTGATCCCTTTGCTTCTCCCTTCTCTCTCTCTCTCAATTTCAGCAAACCCTCTCAATTGATCCCGTGAGCCTATGCCCATGGGAGATCTTCCTGGAGAATCCCCCTCCTCTTCCTCTATCTTTCCCTATAAATCCATTCCTAAATTTCCTTCTTCTTCTCCATCCAAAAATTATAGTTTCCAGGAAGGGGAGATGGGGGAACAAGCACTTCTCTTTATTCGAGTACAAGGAGAACGTGTTTGATCTGGTATTATTCCTCTTTTGGCTAGGGTTTTTTTCTCTTTCGGTTAGGGCTTTGCTTGATTTTCTTAATTTCTAGGACTGAGCCCAAAAGGAAAATTTGGGGCTTTGCTCCATCTCTATCCGCCTTGTCATCCCCAAGGTCTCGATCCCTACTCTACTTCTCCTTTTTTTGTTACATTATGAAGTAGCTTGACCAAGCTACGCTCGGGGATCGACCACACAGGACTCGGAGCTCCTTTTTTGAGCAACTGAACTCCGGCACCACCCGCTGATCGGCCACACAGGACTCGATCGTTTCCTTCGGTCCCGTACCACAACATTAACCTTCAATCTGGGATCGCCTATCAAGCATAGTCGTCGATGCCTTCAGGTGAGATTTTCCATCTTCTTTCTCTCTATGATCACTTTTCTCTATTAGAATTTTAACAAGTAGATGAAAGTATATTTTTGGGAAAATAGAATAATATAACCAGTTGGGGATGTGTCCCTAATGGGACTTTAGAGTTTTAGTTGTTTAATAGAAGTTGGACACACTGGTAGGTTGTTTAATTACTGTATTAGCTTGTTTCAAAAATAGTGGTTGCACCCGAACATTGTGCAAGTCCTTGTTGTACATTATGATGAGTTTTAGTATCTTTTTAGTATTAATTCTGGCTCTAAAATCATAGATTATTGCTGGATTATGGGTTCTCTTCATTCTCGTAACCCACTGTAATTTATTGACATGTTCTATATCGGTGAGTGGTACTCTCGGATCCCATTTTGATCGTGGTCTTATGTTTTTGCACTTTACTAATATATAATTGTTCTCTTTTCTGTCTGTATTATATGTTTGACAATAATTGCATGATTCTAGTTTCTACTGTTGACCCAAACCGGATCACTGTCAACCTAATCTTGATAAATTAACAAAAAAATATCTTTCATGTTCCAACTTGACACATCAAGCTCCATCAAGCTCCAAAACAGACAATCGTCACATATCGGCTCAAGAAGAACATCATCAACGATTGCTCGACAATGTTGCTGTCTATTGTATTTTGCATTTTATTGAGTCTGGGCTGTTGAAAGTTGAGTCGCACTGAATATCTCAACCTCAGGCCCTTACACCCAAAACCTCCACAAACAAAAGTCTAAAAACTGCCAAACCCAAAATAGTCCCTTGAACATTCTGTCCCCAAGGAGACAGAGTTCGGGCCGAACTCTGCCCCACACAGAGTTTGGGCCGAACTCTGCCCCTTAATTTCAGGACCTAATTTTTAGGGTTTGCTAATTGCTAGTAGTCCAACGGCTAAATTTTTGAATATTTGGGATAGAGTTCTGGCCGAACTCTGTAACCCCACTTCCCGATTTTGAAAAAAATTAATTTGATTTTAATAATAGCAATTGATTTATTTGGGTTTTAAATAAAAAGTTAATTTTTTATTTTATTTTAATTAATAATATGGTGATTGATATTTTGGAGGGAAATAAATTGTGAGCAATTTCAAATTTGAAAAGCTGTTACAACTAACTTGTGGTCCCCCTCATTTTTCTAAAAAGTTTTAACTGATTTTCAGCATTTCTTGTAATTTTCGAAAAGGGGGAGGGTTTTATTATAAAAATTTCGAACGGGAGGATTTGAACGAAACTTGGTTTTTGCGGAGGGTGTTTTCTGTAAAATTCACATTATTTCTTTAAAAACCAAGCTGGGAAGAGAGAGCGAATCAGAGTCATTTTTTTATTCTTTTTCAGTTCTTCTTGTTTTCCCTATTTCCTTCTCGAGCCAACCCTAATTTGAAGACGAGCGGTGACGACGAGCGGCGACTTCGACGGGGACAACAACAACAGCTTTGAAGACGATGGCGGCGGCACAAATCTTCCTCGCCAGCGACTGGAGGCGGAGACATCTCCAGTAACAGCGCCTGTGCAGCAGTGTACTCAGCATACGACCCGACCGACGACGACCACGTGGATCTCCGATTTCCTTGTTCGCGGCTGAAAGTAGGGTGAACGATCGGTGAGTTCCTCGTCAGAACCCTAAATTTTTCTTGATGTTGAATTGCGACCTGATCTCTCCATTTCTTAAATCCTTACATTTTTCTCCAGATCCGATCGATTTACTTTGAGCTGACTTTCTAATCAAATTCCAATCCTCAACTTAGTTTTGGTAAGATTGATTTCGATTTGTCTTTAGAATTTCTGAGTTCAATAAAATTTTGTAGACTGGAGTTGGGTTGATGAAACAATTCGTAGGATCTGAACATTTTTTCTATATTTCTCTTTGATTGTGGGAACAGGGGAATTCGGATCACCGTTACGTGTTCGACATTTTGTTCGAGCCTGGGATACGGCGGTGAACGGGACACGTTATGCTGTGTCTGCTTCGTGAGAGTGTCATTCCATCTGGACTCATCACCATCAGGTATTAATATGTCCTCTTGCTTACTCTTGGTTAATCTAGTGAATAATGGAGTTTTAGTTCGGGTTGCAGTCAGTGTGGGGGTGATCGTGTCCGTGTTCAGAGGAGTGGGATGCGGGGAGTTCGAATTGATGGATTTTAATTGTACCTGGCAATCGTGTCCAAGTTTTGCTGTTGTGTGTTCAGATCAGTTCGTGTGCGAATGTCCAGTGCGGTTGTATCCACGCAGTGTGCGTTGATACAGGAATGGGTGCAGAACTCTTCTGGGTTGGAGCAGTAATTGATTTTCCTTGTTTTGTTTTAATTCTAAATTGATTGTATAATAGTTCCTTTGTTTTCCTTCTTTGAATTGTCTGTATATTTAGTTATAGTTTCCTTTGCTTTCCTTCTCAAATGGTCTGTAAATTTTAGTTGTAGTTGGGTGGTTTGAATATACAAAATCCTTGATGTGTTGTGATCCTTTCTCCTAAGTGATGTGCTCCTAAATCCAGAGATCTTGACTTGGAGAAAGTCAGTAACATGGGAGTTAGTCTGTGTATGTGTTGTGGCTGAATTGTTGGCAATGGGCCGGACATGTTATAATGTGGGATTAGCATGTTGATCTTAGTTCAGTTTCATACACATTTTTTTGTTTAAATTCTGGTTTCAGGAGCTTTTGATTTTGATTTGAAATCCAGATTTTAGTTTGTTCCTACATCCTTCTTTTGAATTAAGTTAGCCGTTAGATTCAAATGAGTTGTTGGCCGTTGAGGACAGTAGTTTGGGGAGTGTTATTTTCTTGATGAGTTAGGTTTTGTTAAAGCTTTATGAGCTAAGTAATGTTAATATTTTTTCTCATTAGAGAGATTGATTCAAACAGTGTGACTGATGGCTCTGGCAATTGAATTTTGAGAATTCATAAGCCAGTGGATACCTGTTGTTTTAACATATAGGATATGTGGGAATTTCATTATATGTATAATAGCATGATGTTCTCTTGCAATATATATTAGGCAATTTTCTGTTACCAGTTGAACCATCTTAAAAGTCCACATGAGTGTAATACATATAGAGTTGCCTAGTATGGCTGGTCGCAGAGTCAATATGAGCCAAAACCTTAGAGAACCAAAGTAAGACTTTAATTTTAGCAAATAAATTATATCATATAAGAGTGCTTGTGGTTTATATTGGTTCATATATGTAGTGATATAAATATTCTATAATTGAACTTAAATTAATAGATGGAAATAGATAAATTTAGTTAGAAGGTACAGGATAACTAAACTATATTTTGTTTAGAACTTAACCAACTTGTAATTATTAAACAGGAGGACATCCAGCCCCGATCTTCACCCATACTTTCCTGGAGCAAGGCAAGTACACTCTACGGTCTTGTGCATTTTATTATATCCTGTGCTTCCTTGATTGACACACTACAACACGACATGTATTTTGGGTGCTCATGTTCCTTGTTCTTATTACTTGTACCTGGGGTGAGGAAATATACTATTTATGTGACCAAACCCAAGAAATAACTCAGGTGTGTTTAGCTTAGACCCCGCATCGTGCACGCGGGTCCTAAGCCGTACCATTCATGTGCTTTCATGTGCTTTATGTGTAGCTCCCCTTCCCGGAAACTTTGAAATATTTTATTATTATTTATTTTATGGGATTACAAATGTTCGTATTATTATTTTAGAAATTAAGGAATAGTTTCTAATTATTAAAATAGAGGTACAAATTCATATTTTATTATTAAGGTGCTATCCTATATATAGATAACAAGATTATTAGTATTTATGATATTTATGGAAAGTATTTTAGATTGTGAGTTAAGGATATATATGTATAATATATACATGGGGTATATGTATTTTATATAATAGAGATATGTGTGCGAATATAGATATATATTATCTATGTTTGGTATATATATATGTAGATATCAATATATAGAAAATATATTGAAATATAGAAACTCGTGTATATACGAGTATATATAAAGTTTGTATATATAAATATATATGTGTATATATATATATATATAGATATATATATTATAGATGAATGTATTTGTGTGTATATATAAATGTAATATATATATATGTGTGTGTGGTGTAAGTATACATATATATTATATATATATGTACATGCACGTATATATGTATGTATACATATGTACATGCGAATATACGTGTGTGTATATGTATAGGTATCTATATATAATTGTATTATTGTTAATATGTAATAAGATGAAACAGTAGTAGCCCAGGCCAATGGAATTGGCAAACCGAGCTAACGACAGTAGACCCGAGCCCAGCCCGAGCCAGTATGGGCCGAGCCCAGGCCAACAAATCCCTTAGTCGACACCAACTGAATAAAATCGAGACTCCCCCAAGCCTCTGTTTTAGCAAACAGCAGGTTATATATATATCGTGCATAGAGAAGGAGAGAAACCGAGAGCGGCGGAGAAGAAATCTCCTAAACCCTAACCCGTACCAGAGCCGCGCCACTCCCATGCCACCGCTGGGCGACCCCCGCACGTGCCTCCGCGCGCCGCTGGCGGCCGCCGCCGGCCGGAGATCGTGCGTGCGCGCGCGCTGGAGTCGAAACCAACAGCAGCAGCAGTGCACGGATGGGCTGATTCATCGCGAGATTTCTCCGCGCACGGTCGACGGTTCTTCGAACCGTTTGTCCAGGTATAGACTCAATATATCCCTCTTGATTCCTCTTTAGGTAGATTGATTTATCCAGCAATAGGTTGCCCGAGATATCGACTCGAAGTCGGCGAAAAACTACCCCAAAACATAACACTAGTTCAGCCCAAACTCCCATGTTCGAGGATCGTTCCCGATCAATCCAGTCCCATATTAGAAAAACCATTTGAAGACACTTTTTGACAACATATAGGGCTTCACAATCCATTTTGCGGAATTTGAATTCATCGACTGAGCGTCGAGAAATCGAATCCCAAATTTTCCCAAAAAACCTGTTTTGAAAACATTGAAATTGTTCCACACGACGTGCGTCACGCCAATCGGGACGACATGGACGCGAACCGAAAGCATCGAAAGCTGCGTAACGGTTTCATGGTCGGGTGGGCTTTGACGGAATTCAAATTGGTCGCGTGCGTGCGACGAATTTGATGCGTATCCGTCGAAATTTCCCGTATCGGCCTCTGTGCAAATTCTTCAATTACTTTGTGCACGCTCGTCAGATAGAGACGAAACTTGTGCCAACAGGACCGTATCGTTTTTCTGGTCCTGTATGCCAAGTTTGGTCCGATTCGGAGACAGTTGAATCCGACGTCGTTTTGCGGGCCCCACGGTCCCACTCAACGGGCGATTTTGTGCACGGCCCGTCGGAATCCAACTTTGGACATACGGTTGGGTTCGTATCGAAAAACTGGATCCATAGACATATAGTTTGACGACCTTAGAGACTGTTGACTCTGGCACATTTTTCGGTGCAAAGCGGGTCCAACGGCGGACACCGTTTTGGCCCGAAATTACCGTTTTGCCCCTGTGTCCAGAATTGGACGTAAGGACAGGCAATCCTAGCTAATTGGACTATTCTGAGATCATTGGTATTGTTTATTTCAGCTTCCGGGGACTGTTGTACGGGATTTGACTATTGTGGCATATTGAGTGGTACAGATTGTCGGTTTCACCAGCAGAGGATCACAGGCGAGTACAGTTTATTGTCTGCATTTCGATATTGATCTTTACTATATTTCATTGATTAGTCATTGGTTATGTGATATTTTTATACTCTATTATAAATTATTGAGTCGGGAATGAGAAGTACCAAGGATGTGTGATCAGACCGTAGACCTTGTAGATCTCGTAGACATTGTAGATCTTGTAGACCTTGTTTACTTTCATGCAGTAGATCTTGTAGACCTTGTTTACTTTCATGCAGTAGATCTTGTAGACCTTATTTACTTTCATGCAGTAGATCTTGTAGACCTTTTTTACTTTATGCAGTAGATCTTGTAGACCTTGTTTACTTTCATGCAGTAGATCTCGTAGACCTTGTTTACTTTATGCAGTAGATCTCGTAGACCGTGCGGTATAGTACCCCAGACCGATCACATGTCAAAGGTACTTCTAACGGTGGAAAAGTATATTGGTCTATTTATTACTATTGATTTTTCTCACGGCTTTATTGTTATTTTCAAAACTCATGATTGGTGTCTAACCTTTGTTTTATAGTCATTTTCTTTATTTGAAATTGCATTCAGTGAATTGTGCTCATTCCATTCCTGACTGGAAACCAACATTTTTAAGTTAGCCGTGGATTCACTTAGCTTGGGAAGTGACGGGGGATACTTGCGGACAAAAGCCTAGAGACTAGCTAGATAGTTGAGTTGTAGTCATACCTTTACTTGTACAAGTTTATATTCTTCTACAAATGTAAAACTTGTAATCTTTGTAAGTTAAATTAATTATGTGAATGAGCATTGTTTGTGATTTTGATCTTCATGGCCGTGACAGCGTTCTACCGCCGACATTGCGGCGTAGGCTGGCTTGGACACGTCTCGTATCCGTTTAAAAAAAAAAAAAAAACGGGTTCGGGTCGTGACAAGTTTTTGTGGTGGCCCATGCAGGTCTGTTTTCGCAAATCATGCGAACTCGTGATAGTACTTAAGTTAGTTGTACTACTGCGAGCCTGCGACTAGATCATGCTCATTCACGAACAAGGATTAATTTAATTTAAAGGAATGACTAGGACTAGGAGTCCCTTATACAAATTTATCGATGGGTAGTCTAGGCCATGGAATTTAGATAAGGAGTTATTAATTTTGATAGTTTGTCAGATCCCCATAGGTACACTACTACCTCTTGATTGGAAGATATGGTCCAATGTGGATAGGTTATTCACTTGGGGCGGCAGAGCTTCCTGGAATTGATGATCTCACCTGGATAAATTATTCAATTCCTTCTCGTTGCCTGTGTAGATATCATCCTTATATCTTAGTCCAAATTGCCTAATTAGTTCCTATTTTGCCCTAAGAATTATTATTTTATATAATATTGATTATGTTACCCATATACGAACCTCAAGTTAGTTTCGATTCAAAGTTTTTCCCCATAGTTTGAATACACATGAGATAGATACTAGAGTGTTCGTATTTCTTTTGTCTTCAGTTATTTCCTCCCCGTTCAATCTCTATTTAAGGGTGGTGACTGATAGGACAAATGCTTATGCTTTATTTCATAGGCAACATGTTTGAATCTCTAGAATCCCATAAATTTTGAGGATATAATTAAATGAATGTTAGTTAACCCATAATGGCGGGACAGCAGCGCACTGTCGCCATTTATTTGAATTACGGAGACTATGGATCCACTGCAGCCAGCAGCGCACTGGCGAGACACGACCCCTAGAGTAGAAATGGGTTTAAGAAAATATAGGTTATAGAATATTCCTAAACTATAGCTAGTGGTCCTTTTGATCGTAGTTACCCTTGAATCAATAGTGGATAGAGTTAAGAGGTGTTCGACTTTGTATCATATTTGAGTTACGAAACCAAGAGTTTACCATCGCCTGAGTATACGGGAGGGACGTAACTCTCGGTGAAATGACTTCAAACGTGATTACAGGTTTAGGATACTATGGAGGATAGGACAATACCAGTATGTCCCAGGAGACCCAAAACCAATATTAGTGGGAGTTTTGTAAGTTGGATAGCACGTCTCCCGATCTAGCATTCCGTGGTCCTTGTGACCTATTGACGAGGATATTGACTGACACTAATAGGTTTACCTAGAATATGGAATTTAGAGTGTCCATAACCCATTAGTCGACCAAGTCCTTGTGGATCAGAAGATAGTAGGAAGACTGTATAAGCAAGAACACCAGGTGAAGTTTGATTCCCTCAAAACTCGTACTACTTGCGCCTTCTTTCAAAACCTTGTATACCTGTAATTTGACTATTTTGACCAATGTTGCTATCACGGTCTAGTTTTGCAAGCTCACTCTGTTCTCGAGCTTGATTCGAGGCATATGTTTAGTGGGGACGCCTGCTAACTTATTGTCTAATCAGAATCAGTGTATTATGGTCTGATCAACCATGATGTATTTGGTTCGCTCTTCGTTTAATTACACTACGTGGATGGAGATATATAGGTATCTAGGATCTCATCCGCCACTGCTTGACAATTCCTCTTGAATTATATGTTCGCCCTTGAATCACAAAATTGTATTCAGTAACATCTCCCTTGAATTCTTATTGTTTTTGTCTTTCACCGATTTGGAAGGACGAAAGCTCATGATGGTAGAGAGATACAGAGTATTTCTTTGGCTATGATAATGGTAGGCACAAGTGTAGTTACCATCGGCCAGTCATGTGATTGAGTTACTCGTTCTCCCATCGACCCACAAACTACTATTGAGACTTTCGAACCATCTGAATTTGAGAATGATTAGGATTTTACCCTTAGTCAGGACTCCAACCTAGGAGACTATCTATTCTCAAGAAACCAAACGTCGTGAGTCTCTAATCATTGCCGGAAGTTTGCCTTAACTAGAAACCCTTGAGCCTTAACCCAACCCTTCCTCGACCAAGCCCACAGTTAATGAGTGGACAAGGAAAAGGACAAACATTTATCGTGACTATGGTAGACACTCATCCCGAGAGTGGTTTCCAACAAGTATTGCCCTAGTTAGGTAAATTTTAGTATTAAGACCTAACTAGTGTTGGAACACCACAGTCACTAGTTTAGCCAATACCATAGCTTAAATACCCTATCATGTTATAATCTACCAGTGGTCAACAGCAATGCATGATCACTACAATTCTTGTGACAATAGTCTGGCAGGCTTGACGCCAACAAAGATTCACGACTCAGTTGTTAGAAAGCTTTCCAGATGATGTGCCTTAGAGTTGGTTACCCCGTCGATAACTCTTGAATACCGAGGACGAGTAGGTCATTCTACTTTATCGACCATATGTCCTTGCACACGCACTCGTTCTCCATTTATTGAGGAACGGTCTATGACTTGACTTATATCTCCGTATTTCCGTCATGCCGTACCTTATTCTCTGTTAACAAGAGTCGAGGTACAGTATCCGGACTTTGGAATCCTTCTAACATCTTTATTCCTAAACAATATCCTAGCCTCTAAGGTGGGTAGACTGTAAGCCTTCTAAAACCTTGAGATATACGAGGATTACCGATTGATTAGAAAAATTTTCCACTAGGATGATACTTAGTGCCCATGGACTCCCACTTTTCATTTAGATCATTCTACGTCCCCGGCCGTGTCATTAATATTCGGAGCACGAGGCCAGTTGTTATCTTCCAATAAATTTTACATGCAAGATCTAGACGAGTCTACCTTCATCTAGGTATATCATGTCCTACTCAAACCCGTCCCCTTGTACTCTATTTTTGGGGTACGACTTTCAGGTTAAAAGGACTAGTTATAACTTTACCCTAGTACCAGTATACTTTCCAACCTCCATTAGAGCCTTAACCGCGACCCCATTCCTTTGACCCAATATATGTATGTGATCTACTCGAAGCCCACTATGCACATGCCACTAGCGTGCTACCCAATTGAGGCCTCATGTGCTACTTAAACTCAAAGGTCACTGAAGGCGCATTTTGGGCTTGAGGGACCCAGCTAACCAACTTGGCTGGCAACTAGCTCAACCACTTGGGTTAAAACCTAGTCTATGTTACCCAAACCCAATAGAAATAGTTTTATCATTGGAATCTTGTCCAGTCCATACAAGACCGAAATCCAAGATTCATCCAGCCAACGGTTGATGTTCAATCCGGGAACCCGTTAAGACCACAACCTTGATTTCTCAAATTCAGTCCTATTTTGGAATGTTGTTTAGAACCCCGAGGATGGAATTTTCATATTGCACTGATTGCAAGCCCCTCTCTAAGAAATAAGGGTTTCTTCGATTTAGCAAGTGACTGGACTAGAGTAGCCTAATCTAGAGAATAAGTCAACGATTCATAAACCTTCTCTCTATCTGCATCATTGGACACTCTATCCCTCTTGAGACTTCATAATTGCTCTCGATTATTCCTTCTTATCTTCACGTCCTTCTTATTTTCGGAGCGACGAATAGTCATGCTTAATAGAAATTATCAATATTTTAGCTACTTGTGTAAAATAGGTTGTTAAGTTTTTGGGTTGCTTAATAGCTATGAGAGAATCCTAGATACCATATGCCTAGATATCTGTTGGTAGACTTGTTAGCAACTAGTTAGATGATTATAAGATTTTACCTTTGAGGGAGTAGTGTAACCAGAGGTGGGTAGAAGTCCTCTAGATTTTTTTTGTAGTTGCCAAAATGGCCAATGAGAAGGATATAAACTTTTTTTGGAATTAAAATTTAAGGAGATTAAGGTTCAGGAAGACGGCTTATTGAATATTAAGGAATAGTTATGGATTAAAATTTCGAGGACGAAATTATTTTCAAGGTGGGTAGATTTGTAGCTCCCCTTCCCGGAAACTTTGAAATATTTTATTATTATTTATTTTATGGGATTACAAATGTTCGTATTATTATTTTAGAAATTGAGGAATAGTTTCTAATTATTAAAATAGAGGTACAAATTCATATTTTATTATTAAGGTGCTATCCTATATATAGATAACAAGATTATTAGTATTTATGATATTTATGGAAAGTATTTTAGATTGTGAGTTAAGGATATATATGTATAATATATACATGGGGTATATGTATTTTATATAATAGAGATATGTGTGCGAATATAGATATATATTATCTATGTTTGGTATATATATATGTATCATATATGTAGATATCAATATATAGAAAATATATTGAAATATAGAAACTCGTGTATATACGAGTATATATAAAGTTTGTATATATAAATATATATGTGTATATATATATATAGATATATATTATAGATGAATGTATTTGTGTGTATATATAAATGTAATATATATATATATGTGTGTGGTGTAAGTATACATATATATTATATATATATGTACATGCGCGTATATATGTATGTATACATATGTACATGCGAATATACGTGTGTGTATATGTATAGGTATCTATATATAATTGTATTATTGTTAATATGTAATAAGATGAAACAGTAGTAGCCCAGGCCAATGGAATTGGCAACCCGAGCTAACGACAGTAGACCCGAGCCCAGCCCGAGCCAATATGGGCCGAGCCCAGGCCAACAAATCCCTTAGCCGACACCAACTGAATAAAATCGAGACTCCCCCAAGCCTCTGTTTTAGCAAACAGCAGGTTATATATATATCGTGCATAGAGAAGGAGAGAAACCGAGAGCGGCGGAGAAGAAATCTCCTAAACCCTAACCCATACCAGAGCCGCGCCACTCCCACGCCACCGCTGGGCGACCCCCGCGCGCGCCTCCGCGCGCCGCTGGCGGCCGCCGTCGGCCGGAGATCGTGCGTGCGCGCGCGCTGGAGTCGAAACCAACAGCAGCAGCAGTGCACGGATGGGCTGATTCATCGCGAGATTTCTCCGCGCACGGTCGACGGTTCTTCGAACCGTTTGTCCAGGTATGGACTCAATATATCCCTCTTGATTCCCCTTTAGGTAGATTGATTTATCCAGCAATAGGTTGCCCGAGATATCGACTCGAAGTCGGCGAAAAACCACCCCGAAACATAACACTAGTTCAGCCCAAACTCCCATGTTCGAGGATCGTTCCCGATCAATCCAGTCCCATATTAGAAAAACCATTTGAAGACACTTTTTGACAACATATAGGGCTTCACAATCCTTTTTGCGGAATTTGAATTCATCGACTGAGCGTCGAGAAATCGAATCCCAAAGTTTCCCAAAAAACCTGTTTTGAAAATATTGAAATTGTTCCACACGACGTGCGTCACGCCAATCGGGAAGACGTGGACGCGAACTGAAAGCATCGAAAGCTGCATAACGGTTTCGTGGTCGTGTGGGCTTTGACGGAATTCAAATTGGTCGCGTGTGCGCGACGAATTTGATGCGTATCCCTCGAAATTTCCCGTATCGGCCTCTGTGCAAATTCTCCAATTACTTTGTGCACGCTCGTCAGATCGAGACGAAACTTGTGCCAACAGGACCGTATCATTTTTTTGGTCCTGTATGCCAAGTTTGGTCCGATTCGGAGACAGTTGAATCCGACGTCGTTTTGCGGGCCCCACGGTCCCACTCAACGGGCGATTTTGTGCACGGCCCGCCGGAATCCAACTTTGGACATACGGTTGGGTTCGTATCGAAAAACTGGATCCGTAGACATATAGTTTGACGACCTTAGAGACCGTTGACTCTGGCACGCTTTTCGGTGCAAAGCGGGTCCAACGGCGGACACCGTTTTGGCCCGAAATTACCGTTTTGCCCCTGTGTCCAGAATTGGACGTAAGGACAGGCAATTCTAGCTAATTGGACTATTCTGAGATCATTGGTATTGTTTATTTCAGCTTCCGGGGACTGTTGTACGGGTTTTGACTATTGTGGCATATTGAGTGGTACAGATTGTCGGTTTCACCAGCAGAGGATCACAAGCGAGTACAGTTTATTGTCTGCATTTCGATATTTATCTTTACTATATTTCATTGATTAGTCATTGGTTATGTGATATTTTTATACTCTATTATAAATTATTGAGTCGGGAATGAGAAGTACCAAGGATGTGTGATCAGACCGTAGACCTTGTAGATCTCGTAGACATTGTAGATCTTGTAGACCTTGTTTACTTTCATGCAGTAGATCTTGTAGACCTTGTTTACTTTCATGCAGTAGATCTTGTAGACCTTATTTACTTTCATGCAGTAGATCTTGTAGACCTTGTTTACTTTATGCAGTAGATCTTGTAGACCTTGTTTACTTTCATGCAGTAGATCTTGTAGACCTTGTTTACTTTATGCAGTAGATCTTGTAGACCTTGTTTACTTTATGCAGTTGATCTCGTAGACCTTGTTTACTTTATGCAGTAGATCTCGTAGACCGTGCGGTGTAGTACCCCAGACCGATCACATGTCAAAGGTACTTCTAACGGTGGAAAAGTATATTGGTCTATTTATTACTATTGATTTTTCTCACGACTTTATTGTTATTTTCAAAACTCATGATTGGTGTCTAACCTTTGTTTTATAGTCATTTTCTTTATTTGAAATTGCATTCAGTGAATTGTGCTCGTTCCATTCCTGACTGGAAACCAACATTTTCAGGTTAGCCGTGGATTCACTTAGCTTGGGAAGTGACGGGGGATACTTGCAAACAAAAGCCTAGAGACTAGCTAGATAGTTGAGTTGTAGTCATACCTTTATTTGTACAAGTTTATATTCTTCTACAAATGTAAAACTTGTAATCTTTGTAAGTTAAATTAATTATGTGAATGAGCATTGTTTGTGATTTTGATCTTCATGGCCGTGACAGCGTTCTACCGCCGACACTGCGGTGTTGGCTGGCTTAGATACGTCTCGTATCCGTTTAAAAAAAAACGGGTGCGAGTCGTGACATTATGTACTTTCATGTGCTTACCTCTAGCCGGTCACATACTTAGTTATATTTCAAATATTGTACACATACGTTCAGGAGATATATCATGTACTTAGTTCATGTGATTCCTGAGATACCATCTTCTTTCATGTTCTTACACACCATGTTCTTTCATGTTCTTACATACCATGTTCTTTTATGTACTTATACACCATGTTCATTCTTGTGCTTTATATACCATGTTCCCTTGTACTTTCATATCATGATGTCTTTTTCATTAACTAGAACTGTACTTTGCTCTGCTCCTGACTGGATAAGTTGCAGGTATGCTTGCAGGATATCATTCTACCTTTGGGCCAGAGCCCGGGATCTTAGCCGAGCAGGATGGGTCATGACTTAGCTTGAGGTTTCAGGTTTAGACTGTTAGCCTTACTTTTAGATATTGATTTAGAATTCATAGTACGTTTCACTCTTGATGACTCGTACATTTATATACATAGAATTGTGGATTATGGTGATCATTCTGGGATACGTTTTTAGATGCTGTGATTATATACATTTATGATTATCTGGTTAGATTTTCCTAGTTTGGTACAACTTACTTCGTCGTGTCTAGCGACGAAGGCTGGGCGTGTCTGATTCGTATCCGATTATTCGGGAGCGGGTCGTGATATGTTTTTAGTGGTGGCCCATGCAGGTCTATCCTAATGGTACGTAGGTATTAGAGTACTATTGGGGGACTTGATTACACTAGGGGAACTTGATCACAGCATAGGAAAATCGGAAAATAATGGTATATCAGGTATATCAGGTATATCAGGTATATTGATATTCTATAAACACTTGTTGTATTTAGGTCTAGGATATTTTAACAATTTTTTGTTTTTTCAGATAGTTCAAAAGCATACGACACCAGAACTGTTGATCCATCTACACTTGAAGATTTCAAGCCTCCACTACCTTATATCGCCCTACTATCCCCATGGGTAGTATGCTGTTGACGGAGATGTTGAAGAGTCCTTTGACACCAGAAAGAGCATGCCATCCTTTTCCAAGCCAGACTGGTGGTTACACACTCCGAGCCAGGAATGACTTCCAATTTTTTCGGATCCTTGGACTTTCCGACACAGAGCGCATATCTTGTACCGAGGAGCAGATCGAGAACGTGAAGCCGCCACTGAAGATCATTTCAGCATGTGAGGATCCGACTCCTCCAAAGATTAAAGTTGCTAACCAGGAGATCCAGCTCGTAGCACATACAACAAGATGGGAAGCTGAAGTCCAGGGGAGACATGAAGACTTATGCTGAAGAGCAGCAAGAACTCAGTAGCCAGCACACCAGCAGTTGTATATTCCTGTCAGAGCCCTGTATTTCAGCCAGCGGAAGATCCAGACTCAGATTCAGATAAAGACCACTTGTAATTTCTGTCGTCGCCAGGACATCACCACAAAGAGTGGCACAAAAGACGGAGGCTATGCCTGTACTGCAGATCGCCTGCCCACCCAGTCAAGGACTGCCCGGAGCACACTGATCACACTGCCCAAGGACGAACACGAGGAGCACCAGAACTACAATAAGGGGGACCCGCCTCTCCAGATTCAACAATCACATAGAGCACTACCGCAGGGACCAGCCTACGTTAGGACAGTTGAAGAATTCGAAGTGATCCTAGTTCCTGAAGAAATACTGAAGACGGACTGAAGATCGAAGGCTTTTCTTGTCTGGTTGGAGAAAACCATATATCTTAATTCGTAATCCAGCTTTCTCTTAAATTCCTTGAAGCACCTAGATCATTTTTTGATACTTCTTGTTTGAAACCTTGGTTGATGTCGAAACTTACTTCGAGATATTTTTTCTACTTTGGTAAACTTGTTTCAGATCCACAATTTGATAATTATTTGAAATCCGTTATTCGATACTGTTGCATATTCATCATTCCTGACCCTGTATCCTAGTGATGGCTCATATTTACAAATTTTGTTCCTTTATCAAACTCTGTGTTATTTGATATTTAATCGCTTCTCGAGATTTCATTTTGAAATTCTGTTCCTTGTTTTCTACTCACCCATTGATTTATTTTTCTACTCGTGACTTTGATTTCATTCAAGATTTTAAGACCCTGTTTCCTATTTCAAGACTTTGCTTTCGTTCGTGATTTTGTCTCATATCCAAAAAATTTCAAGCTTTGAAACTTCAGTTCCTATTCGCGACTCGTGAAGACCGTGTTCCCTGTTCGATACCTTGTTTCCTATTAAAACCTGTTTTCTAGTTACTATTCAAAAATCTTGTTTCCTCGTTGAGATTTCTATTCGAGAATTTGTTCCTTATTCACGACTTTGTTGATACTTGATTTTTTTTACTGTGTATCTTATTGGAGAATTCGTTTTCAATTCAAGTTTTTGCTCGAGATTTCATTATTATTCGAGATTTTATTGAAACTTGTTTCCAGTATGGGATTTTATTTCTTATTTTGAAACTTATCTCCTATTTGATATCTTGCTTTAGTTCATCCTTCGAGACTCTGTTATCCCTTCGGGATAATGTCCCATATATGGAATCTTGTTACCATTCCAGATATCAGTTAAAATTCTGTTATAACTTGAAACTTCGTTCCCTGTCTAAAATTTTAAATCTCTCTGGTTGCCCTTTTGTACTCACTGATTGGATCCCTTGTCGTCTCTTAGTACCTAATAAACCCTTGTATTCTAATAGTCAGATAACCTCACCATTCTCGTGACTTGGACTATTAAAACTTATTTTGATTCCTTGAAATTTTCTGTGGATAAAGTTGAAAGACTATTCGATGACCTACTAGGGCATGACAGTTGCGCACTGTAGCCGTTATCTGGATTGCGGAGACCAAAAGTTCACTGCAGCCAACAGCGCACTGGCGGGACAGGAACTCTAAGTTGAAGTGATTTCAGACATTCATAGGTTTTGGGTATTATGGAGACTTGTCCTAAATTTTTTATGTCGTGATCTCTTGGGTTGCTTTGTTGATGATTGTTGGGAAATGGATATTGTGCATAGAATATTCGATAAAATATCGTTATTTGAGTCACGGAGCCGAAGTTCACTGCAGCCAGGTATACCCTGGTGAGGTAGGGTTTCTGAGTAAAGTGATTTCAAATATCTATATGTTTCCGGATACCATAGAAACTATGTTCCTTTCCCTATGATTATTGGTTTTTGAGAATCAAAAATCCTTGCACGCTTATCCTGATTTGATACTGTATCTCCTGAGTATTTTGTACGTTTCCTCAATCAACCCTTGCTAACTTTCCTTTAGCATTTTATCGTTAGATCATTGAATTCCTTAAAATTATACATTGCCAGAGTTTGATTTCATACTTCGTTTGTGTCTTGTCTAAACTTTGATCTTAAATCATGTCTATCTGACCATGATTTTCCTATCTTGTCCTAGTCCACTTGTGTTAAACTATCGATTTTGATCGTACTTAATAGTTGTGTCTTCATGATTTTGTTCTTCTAAGTTGTAATCGAAACTTCAATCCATTCGTGCCTATTAAATCCTTGATCATTGTCAGATCGTATTATTTCAACTTCTTGTGTGTAATTATAGTACTTGGTCTCAAGGCTCAAGGCGTCACAGAGTTGCACAGGATCAGCAGAAGCACTGGGCGGACAGTAGCAGACGGCCAATGGAGTTCGCAGTTGGAGATAGAGTATTCTGAAGATCTCACCGACTAGGGGCGTCATTTGCTTTGGCAGAGGCGGGAAGCTCAGTCCGAGATTCATCGGGCCTTTCGACATGACTGCACGGATTGGCGAGATGGCATATCGACTAGCGCTTCCAGCTAGCTTGGAGGGAGTGCACGATGTTTTTTATGTGTCTCAGCTTCGACGCTATATTCCGGACCCGAGCCATGTGGTGGTCTTTTCAGAGCTAGAGGTGGGTCTGAGATTGACTTACGAAGAGCAGCCAGTAGAGATCCTTAATCGGAGGGAGAAGCACTTGCAGAACCAGACTATTCCACTTGTTCGCGTCATATGGAGATACCACTCTCCGGGAGAGTCCACATGGGAGCGCGAGGACGAGATACGGGAGTGCTATCCCAGTTTGTTTGTTTGAGTGTACTTTGATATTGAGAATTTTAAATACAATAAAAATGAATTGTGTTTGAACCTTCTTGATATTTTGCTTTGAGATTGTTTTGTTTCTCTCTCGAATTTTGAGGACAAAATTATTTTAAGGAGGAGAGATTTGTAACCCCACTTCCCGGTTTTGAGAAAAATAAATTTGATTTTAATAATAACAATTGATTTATTTGGGTTTTAAATAAAAAGTTAATTTTTTATTTTATTTTAATTAATAATATGGTGATTGATATTTTGGAGGGAAATAAATTGGAAGCAATTTCAAATTTGAAAAGTTGTTACAACTAACTTGTGGTCCCCTCATTTTTCTAAAAAGTTTTAACTAATTTTCAGAATTTCTTGTAATTTTCGAAAAGGGGGAGGGTTTTATTATAAAAATTCCGAGCGGGAGGACTTGAAAGAACTTGGTTTTTGCGGAGGGTGTTTTCTGCAAAATTCACATTATTTCTTTAAAAACCAAGCTGGGAAGAGAGAGAGAGTGAATCAGAGTCATTTTTTCATTATTTTGCTGTTCTACTCGTTTTCCCCATTTTCTTCTCGAGCCAACCCTAATTTGACGAGCGGCGATTTCGGCGGTGACGACGAGCAGCGACTTCGACGGCGACGAGCGGCAACTTCGGCGGGGACAACCACGACAGCTTTGAAGACGATGGCGGAGGCGCAAATCTTCCTTGCCAGCGACTGGAGGCGGAGACACCTCCAGTAGCAGCGCCTGTGCAGCAGTGCGCTCAGCACACGACCCGACCGACGACGACCACGAGGATCTCTGACATCCTTGTTCGCGGCTGACAGTGGGGTGAATGATCGGTGAGTTCCTCTCGGAACCCTAAATGTTTCTTGAGGTTGAAGTGCGACCTGATCTCTTCGTTTCTCAAATCCTTACATTTTTCTCCAGATCCGATCGATTTACTTTGAGTTGACTTTCTAATCAAATTTCAATCTTCACGGTAAGGTTGATTTCGATTTGTCTTTGGAATTTCTAAGTTCAATAAAATTTTGTAGCCTAGAGTTGGGTTGATGAAACAATTTGTGGGATCTGAACATTTTTTCTATATTTCTCTTTGATTGTGGGAACAGGGGAATTCGAATCACCGTTACATGTTCGACGTTTTGTCCGAGCCTGGGACACGGCGGTGAATGGGACACGTTAGGTTGTGTCTGCTTCGTGAGAGTGTCATTCCATCTGGACTCATCACCATCAGGTATTAATATGTCCTCTTGCTTACTCTTGGTTAATCTAGTGAATAATGGAGTTTTAGATCGGGTTGCAGTCAGTGTGGGGGCGCTCGTGTCCTTGTCCAGAGGAGTGGGATGCGGGGAGTTCGAATTGATGGATTTCAATTGTACCTGGCAATCGTGTCCAATTGCGCAAGTTTCTTCTTGATGTGACGAACATGCACAAAGTTAGGGGCTAGTTTTCAAATAGGCTGATATGGGATATCTCGACTGATACGCCTCGATTTTGTCTCGCATACACAGCGAAATCGAGTTCATCGAATCCCACACATCCGCAAAGTCGACATGCACCTTTCGATCTTTTGGTTCGTGACCATGTCACCCGATTTGTCGGGGCGCATGTCGTATCAAAAAGTTTTCTAGAATTTTTATAGTTTTAAAAATAATTTTTTGTCAATTTGTGGAACCGATTTCTCGGCGCTCAGTCGATAAAATTCAATTCTGTAAAATAGGTTTTGAAGACCTATAAGTTGTCTAGGACTGTCTTTAGATATATTTTTGAAATTCCTAGTATTTGTTTCAGAAATTCTCTCTAATGTTAGGGTATTGGACTGTTTTTAGGATATATTTTGAATATATTTTTTCTCGACTTTGAGTCGATTTCAGAGGCTGGTCATGCTGTCACATTCGCATGCCCTTGGTGGCAATTCAAGAAGGTAATGTAGGGTTCCTAAAGGTTTTTACGAAAACAAAAATGAGTGAGAATTTGCAAAGAAATTAGAGTGGGAAGACGGATACCTGGCTGTGTTTCGAAACCGGGCAGTTGCTCTATTCTGACAGGTTTGGGCGTCTTTTCGACAGTGCGACGGATGGCGGCGATGTGCAGTCAGTCGGGAAGGGGCATGTGGGTGTCGGGGTGGTCGGGGATCATGAGTTCGGGGTTGGAGAGAAGTGGTCGGGGGGGGGGGAATTTAACCCGAGCGAAAAGTTACACTCATTAGGGGGGTCGGGTCCGTTGTGAAACCTTGTCTCACGAGAAATTGATTTCTCGCGAGAAATCAATTTCTCATGAGAATTTGTTTTTTTTATATCTGGATATATATATATATATATATATATATATATATATATATATATATATATATATATATGTAAATATAGATACACTTATATGTATACATAAAAAATCTAAATAATTTTTTCTAAAAATTCCTAAAACTAAAAAATAACTTCTAAAGTATTTTTAGTAAAAGCTTGTGCAAAAATACTTACCATAATGATTACTTGCTAGTTTTGATATAAAAATCATATAATAAATCAAAAGGCTATTTAATAATTACAAAAAATACTAAACAAATATTTAAAATAAAATAAAAAATTTACAAAATTCGGAGATTTACATCCTACCCTACTTATAAAAATTTCGTCCTTGAAATTTAAAAGTCAATGCACTAACTAAGGAATGCATTTAATGATATGCAGTAGTAAAAACAAATTACTCGAAATCATACCTTGATTCTCAAATAGGTAAGGAAAACGGTCACGTATGTCATCCTCGTGCTCCCAAGTAGATTCTCTTGGAGAGTGGTGCTTCCATGACACACGAACCAGACGTATAGATTGGTTTTGCAGTACCTTCACTCTGCGATCAATGATCTCTACCGGCTGCTCCTAGTATAACAAGATAGGGCCAACTATGATCTCGGAGTGATAGAGGAATGACTGCTATCTGCAAAATACCTTCTCAGTTGTGATACATGAAAGAAGTCATGTACCCCTTCTAATGATGGTGGTAGTGCCAATCTATAAGCAACTTCACCAACTCGCTCTAAGACGTCGAATGGCCTAATATATCTTGGGCTTAGCTTACTGCGACATCCGAAACGAATTGTACCTTTAGTGGGTGATCGCCTTCCATAAACTCCAAAGGACGACGATGAAGATCTGCCCACTGCTTCTGTATATCCTGTGCTGCTCACAAGCGGCCGTGAATCATCTTCACCTTCTCTACAGTACTAACTACCAGCTCTGGCCCCAAAATATGTCGCTTTTCTACGTCGCTCCAACATACAAAAGACAGACACTTTCTACCATATAAAGCTTCAAACGGAGCCATCTGAACGCTCGCTTCGAAGCTATTGTTGTAAGAAACTCTACAAGATAGAGATGGTCTTCCCATGATCCACCAATATCTTCTAGCTTCTGAATAGTATGCTCTAACTATCCATCAGTCTGAGGATGATAAGTCGTACAAAACTTCAGACGAGTACCCAAGCTTTCTTGCATGCTTCTTCAATCTCGGTCTGATACAATACCAACTGGAATACCATGTAGCAGGAATCCACTATCACCCATACTATATCTCATCCATTGGGACTCTTTGGGAATCCCGTGATGAAATCTATGGTGATATGCTCCCACTTCCACTCAGGAATGGGAAGCAGCTGCAACTAACCAGCTGATCTCTGGTGATCTGCCTTTACCTCCTGACACACCAAACACTTGGCGACAAAATGAGCTATCGCTTCTTCCCATGCCACCAATAGTATTGCCGCAAGTCTCGATACATCTTAATCCCTCCTGGATGCATAGAATATATTGAACTATGTGCTTCTTCCATCAGCTCCTGCTGAATCTCTCTATTGGGAACATATAGACGATTTCTACATCTTAATGTCCCATCCGCATGGATATTCAAACCCGTCTGCTCATCTGCTTTGGTCCTCTCTTTAAGCCTGCAAAATCTAGCATCAGTGGGTAACACTTTTTTTATCCAGTCGACTAGAGAAGACTGTACATGAAGATTGGCTAGGCTGCCATCAACTCCAGGTAATACCACTTTTATTCCAAGTTCATGTTGATCTTCCAATATCTCTCTTTGCATGGTAATAAAATAAGCCATAGGCTTATGGCACAACGAATCAGCTACTATGTTAGCCTTGCCCGGATGGTAGTGCAGCTACAGCTCGTAGTCCTTCATCAGCTCCAACCATCTTCATTGTCTCATATTGAGTCCCTTCTATGTGAAGACATACTTGAGACTATGGTGATCAGTATATATATCTACTTTCTCATCATACAAGTAATGCCTCCAAAGCTTCAGTACAAAAATAACTGCTGCAAGCCCCAGATTGTGCATCGGATAATTATTCTCACGCACTCTCAGCTACCGTGATGCATATGCTATTACTTTGCCATGCTGCATCAAGACACATCCCAATCCCTTTTCGGATGTGTCACTATATATCACGAATCCTCTTGGCCCTGATGAAATGGCCAAGATTGGAGCTGTGGTCAATCGCTTCTTCAACTCATCAAAAGTGGCTTGACACTCAGTTGTCCATATGAACTCTTGGTCTTTGCAAGTCAACTGAGTCATAGGTCCAGCTATTCATGAGAAATCTTGTACAAACTTACGGTAATAACCCGCAAGTCTAAGAAAACTTCTTTCTTCAGAGGCTGTAGCGGGAACAGGCTACGACTTCACTGCTGAGATTTTCTCCGGGTCTACAGAGATACCTTCTCTTGTGACGACATGCACAAAGAAAGAAACCTTATCAAGAAAGAAGTCACACTTGCTAAGTTTTGCATAAAGATTCTCTTTTCTTAATATCTCTAAGACTATCCGCAAGTGTTTCTCGTGCTCTTCAAGGCTCTTTGAGTATATAAGAATATCGTCTATGAAGACAACTATAAACTTGTTCATGTATTGATAAAAAAACCTTATTCATAAGATTCATAAAGACACCTGGAGCATTGGTCAAACCGAAATGCATGACCAAAAATTCATAGTGTCCATACCTGGATCTGAATACAGTCTTCGAGATATCTTCCTTTCGAACCTTCACCTAATGATAACCCGATCTCAAGTCGATCTTAGAAAATACCCTAGATCCTGACAATTGATCGAATAAATCATCAATACACAGCAGCGAGTACTTGTTCTTTACCGTCATCACATTCAGAGCTCTGTAATTAATGCACATGCGCACTGAGCCATCCTTCTTTGGCACAAATAATATTGGAGCTTCCCATGGCGATGAACTGGCTCAAATGAAACCCTTCCCAAGCAACTCGTCTATTTGAACCTTCATTTCTGCCAACTCCTTTGGCGCTAGTCGGTACACATGAGACGAGATTGGTTCGGCTCTTGGAACAAGATCTATAGAAAACTCAAGGTCTCTATCAAACGACAATCCTAACAGCTCCTCGATAAATACATCTTGGAACTCGATGATAATATGAGGATAAGAAACCCCTCCTATCTCCATTTGAGTTCTTAATGCTGGCATAACTCCATCACTAGAAGATTCCCTAGTAAACTCGAACTCCTCCTCTTTTGGTGGTCTGAACACAATACTATCTCTATAACAGTCATGGGTGGCATGATACTGGCTTAACCAGTCCATCCCCAAAACTACGTCAAAATTTGGCATAGGAAAAACCAAAAATTGAGCCTTCATCTTCCTTCCACAAATTTCCACAGGACATAATCTACATATGCTGTTAATATGCACTATCCCTCCTCCGGTAAGAATTTTAAAATTCTGAGATAGAGGTACAGTAGCAATGTTATGCCTATTTTCAAAGTAGGTGGCTATAAAGCAATGTGTGGCTCCAGTGTCAAACAATACAACAGCAGGATATGAAGCAACTAATTTGATACCTGCTATGACTTCCCCTCTTGAATTAGCTCCTATATGGAGAGTGAAAAAACTTGCCCAAACCATCGGTTGGATCCCTGAGCTTTGGCTCTTTCAAACTGAGATATTTGTGAGGGTAATAGTAGGCGGGGTGCTCCTGCTCCTGATGCCACAGGATTTTGCATCTGTTGTCCAGGCCGAGGAGCAGGAAGTGCTAGAGCAGGCTATTCAACACAATTTTTTCCCATATGATGCCCTGCTCCATATCTCATACACAAGCCAAACTGAAGACGACAATCATTGTGAATGTGTCCCTGTTTTTCGCAGTAATAGCAAGTGGGCTTCTGGTATGTCATGGCTCTCTGGTGTTGCTGTGCCATAGGCCATCTAATGGGTCCGCCCTATGTCACTTTGGTTGGTCCAGCTGCTAGTGTGGGACGCTTCTGGCAAGCATCCCTTTTGTTGATTCTCTTCTGACTTTTGGCTGCGGTTAGAACGGCTGAGTAAGATGTATGTGCTACAAATCCTACTAGCCTTTGTATCTCAAAGGTAAGCCCATCATAGAACTTCTCCACCTTCTGCTCTTTCGTCTGGATCAAGTATGGTGCATATCGGCTCAACCGTAAGAACTCCGCGTTATACTCATTCACTGTCTTGCTACCCTGAGTAAGTTATATAAACTTATCCCGAAGTTCTGCTCATATCGTAGCTGGAATGTACATATTCTGAAAGAGAGAGTCTATAGAACTCCTCCCATGTAGCTTGCTCAGAGCCTAGTCTCTCCTATTCAGTCTCCCACTAATGATGTGCATTGTCGGTCAACTATATCCTAACGGCCGTCATCCACTTTTTTAAGAAGTTCAGCTGCTACTAGTTAATGCTCGATGTTGGTAAGCCCTGCATGAACTTCGGTAGGGTATTTGTCTCTAGAGAACGGCTTGGGTGTCATATTTCGGAACTCAACGATAGATCCAGCCCTCGGTTGATTTGCTGGTTGTGCCACATGTGCCAAAGCTAACATGATGCTCTCTCGAAGTAACTCAACCTATCGTTGCTGAGTCTACTGCTGTATCACATGTTGTGCATGCATCATCGCATAAAAAATTTAGAACATTTGCTGTCCATCCATCGGTTGCCTTTGATATAAAATAGGCATGAAAGGCATCTGCTGAGGGAATGAAGGAGGAGGTGGTGGTGGTGGCAAATACACTCCCTGGGGTACTGCAGTTGGCTGCTCAAACTGTCCCGATGGTGGTGCATATACCTGGGTGTACTACTGCACCGTCGGTGGAGTCATGCTAAATTATCCTTACTGAAAAGAAGTAAATGGGGTTGCTACCAGAGGCTGCAATAGAGTATGTTCCTCTTGAGTTGCTGAATCACCAAATGTGCTAACACGAGGAGAGACACACTCGCTTTGAGAATTCATTTTATTGGCACGAAGGGAAAAGAAGAGTTAGAATAGATTCAAACAAGAGGCAATCAAGTAATCAAATGAGAGTTCGTAAAACGAAATAAAAAAAACATAATGTGTATTAGATCCTAATTTCTAATCCTATGTGCAGGCTTGTATAAGTACAATTATGCATCCGATATGATATTTTCAGACCTGTATGGGCCACCATAAAAACATGTAATGCCCTAGTACCATTTATGTTAGGACTAGGAACATTTTATGCCATCTGTGTATATACGAAATATGATCCAATATATGGAAAATTCTTGAATACATACATAAGATGTAATATGAATATAACAATAATAGTCCCAGGCAAGTCTATCTCATCCATAACAAATATGATAAATAAAATCCAATAATGAAGATAAATAGTCAAATGTGAAGATAGCCGAGTGGAGACAAATCTACTACCAAACAGCTATAATGTATGTTTGTGCTAGTAGGGAAACTATCCTCAAAAGACAAAGAAAATATAAATAAAGTGTCTCCAACACTAAGGCATGATTAGGACTGATCAATAGGGTACATCTCCTCGTAAACAAAAGCCATGTCCAAAGCTCATCCATACTCCTGTGGATAATCCTGCTCATCTATACTTGGAGAGATCACCAATTCCTCAGTAGGATAACAAGATACATACAACATGTCAATAAACTGAATATAAATAAACATTATGGGTCCTCTTACCATTCTATGTGAAATACAGTTTAAGAACAAATCTTCGACGCATGGGCACTCTGGCTATAAATGGGGTATGGCATAATTCCTGCTTGGAAACCAGGGGCCTCAGCGTATAACGTTCCGACGATAGTGGCAAACCTGAGAGGGTCATCTCACCAATGTCTTCAATGGAGCTTGTGTTTTACAAATAAAAAGTGCAACATGGCCTATATGCTAAGGAAATGTCCTTCCCACCCCTATGTCTATCCATGTCACATCCATGACATATATAATTCTCTAACAACTACTAATTCTACTAGACATGCATATCCTGTCAGTAGTTATACCCTATCCGTCCCACGTTCTATACGTACCGAAGGACAACCAAATACACAAGTCCGTGTCCTACATGAGACTCAAAACTCATGGCATACATATGTCATGGCCATAAGAGATATGCCAATATCTCACATCAATGGGGTGGTCAACTATTCTAAGTCATAATAAAATAAATAACGAAAATAGTAAAAACGGCCAAAACAGTCGCTCGCACCCAAGTATGACTTGGACTCACAGTATGATAGAACTAAACAGGATATAAATACTAAAATAAATAACATAAATAAGTAAACATAAAGATCAGTAATAATGGCAAGGTATCTTGCCTAGAGTGGTGTGAATAATCTACAACGTCCAGTGACTAAAATTGTCAGAAGGCAAAGGCTGTGAACATCAACTCTCGCAAATGTCTTCGGTTGTTGAAATAATATCACGAACTTTTTTTCATAAAAGAAATGTCTAAAACTGCCTACCCATAAGTCCAATTCTGGACACAGAGACAAAACTGTAATTTTGGGTCAATTTGATGTCCACCATTGGACCCGCTTTGCACCGAAAAGTATACCAGAACTAAGGTCTCTAAAATTCAACAAATTATATGTCTATGGGTATGGTTTGACAATACGAACTCAACCGTATGTCCAAAGCTGGATTCCGGTGAGCCATGCATAAATTTGCCCGTTAGATTAGGTCGCGGGCCCGCCAAAATAGCGTTCCGGCCAACCTTCTCAGAACCGGACCAAACTTGGCCCACAGGACCAAAAACATGTTCTGAATCCAATGGCAAAAGTTTGTCTCGATGTGATAAACGTGCACCAAGTTAGAGGCTAGTTTGCAAATAGGTCGATACGGGACATCTTGATTGATATGCCTCGATTTCGTCGTACATGCGCAACGAAATCGAGTTCTGTCGAATCCCACACGTCCGTGAAGTACACACCTTTCGATGCTTTTGATTCACGACTATGCCACCCGATTTGTTGGAGCGCATGCCGTATCGAAAAGTTTTCTAAAATTTCTACAGTTTTAAAAACAATTTTTCGTCAATTTGGGGAACCGATTTCTCGGCACTCAGTCGATAAAATTTAATTCTCTAAAATAGGTTTTGAAGACCTATATGTTGTCTAGGACTGCCTTCAAATAGATTTTTGAAATTCCTAGTATTCTATAAAATGGGTTTTCAAGTCAAGGTATTGAACTATTTTTAGGATCTATTTTTTAACAGATTTTTTCTCAACTTTGAGTCGATTTCAGAGGTTGGTCATGCTGTCACATTCGC